>JAOPHQ010003696.1:157500-375000 GCA_030340625.1 Merluccius polli | reverse complement strand
CATTTTGAGAGTTTTCAGGAAAACACATTTTTTTAGAGCCACACATGTTTTGGATAGAAACGGCATCTTGCAGTACATTTTAAACAAGGAAATATAGTGATTTGGCATGAAATGTTGATGGAGCAGTGAATAGGTTCAGTGCACAGCAAAAGGGCATAATAAACTCATTTTTTTAAAATTTGGTGTTTAATGCGTTTTGGAAAAGAACTCTATATATATATAGTATACTTTGATATATATATATATATATATATATATATATATATATATATAGGCCTATATATATACACACACACGTGCACACACAGTATATAATGCCATCATAAGACAGGGTGTGAATACAAGTTTGTAATATTGTTCCACAGTGAGGAATGAGTTTGTAGTACCAACAGATTTTGCCACAAGAAACAAACGTCACGCACAGGTAACATTGGTTTTGTGATTATAACTGAAGGCCTTAAAATACATAAAATTCTTATTTTCAAATTGGATTTAAAAAAAAACAACTAATAATATTTAACATAGACCCTTCCCGTTTTTTTTTATTTCCATGGCTGGATAAATACTGTTGCTGTATTGAATGTATAGATATGAGTGAAGGTCGATAGCTCTGATTGAGACACAATTTAAATGAGTGTATAGCCATAGGAATGAATATGAACAACACTCTGATCATGTGCACATACTGAAATATATCCACACACATGTACACTATGATGTATATTGGTGTTCTATGTTGCTTTGCCATAATTATCATAGTGCCCTGTAACCCTCGGTGGACAAACCTAACTTAGTGTGCTCAGTGTGATGCTATTTGGGGGCCAGGAGCCCGAGCTCTGCCAGATTACATATTATGGTAATCCAGGCTTTTGAGGAGTGGTTAAATCACTCAAGCAATGTCCACGATATGGTATGATAATAGCTTCTATTGACCCACTCTGTAACAACTGCAGTAAAAATACATTCAGGGTGTCTGAGATCCAGAATCCCCCAAAACACTCTGATTCAGCTTTTTGAGCCGTTGGCCAGCATGTGGTATATGGCACAGTGGCATGGTCGTGTTGACAAAAGTCTGTTTCCCTTTGCAATATTCTGTGGGAAAAACACAATACAATTCACCTTGTATATAAAGTGTAATTGTGCCCCTATCAGACTCAGCACCACAACATTGTCTTAAGCCAGTGTTTTTGAAAAACACAATCCGGCATTTCTCCTTCCCATGTACTAAAATTGGAAAAATCTATCAAAAGTATAATGAAATGTAAATTCAAAGTGAATGGTGAGAGATGTAATGTTGGTTTGGAAAAAAATAAAAACACATTTAGCATTTGGTAAAATACACTTTGATTGTGACTATTAGCCCTTTTCAATTCTAGATTGTTTGTAATTGCTCCACTTTGCTGTAAATTTGACCCCAGTGGCAGCATTAGGAACATTTCAAATGATTATATACAAATTGACACAAATAGCAGTTAAATATGCATCAATAGTTAATTGCCCCATGTAGGAAAACAGCGATGGACTCCTTTTAAATAAATGGCTATTTAAATGAAGCCAGTCAGTCAGTGTGAAAAACAAATATATAAATATATTTTAAAAAAGTGTCTTCGGTTGTGCAAAGCAAGAACATAAAAAAGCCCAAGCTATAAAATATCTCTGCCGTCTCCCTCCCATCCAGTTTTTAGTACCAGAGCGGCCTCTCAGTTGAGTTAGCGCGACGTTGTTAACATTTAGCCGGAGCCTGTGTGAAACACACACACTTACACCCACACCAACAGATGCAAGATGATGCGCCTGCCTGCCGGCCTGTTGTTGGATGGCGGATGTAATTCACACAGCTTGGGTGCGGGGAACAACTAATCTTTCACTCGCACAAAAGGCGACAGGGAAGAAGGAATACATTTCAGAGCACAAGGGGTCTAAGAATGAGAGTCTAAAAGGACAAACCTTTTTTTTTATTTACATTTTTTATTTCTACACAATCATCCCTTTGTTTTTTTTATCCACCATCTTTACATCATGTTTCATTCTAACAGTAACAAAGTGATTGCTGAGGGGGCAATGGTGACGCTTATACTGCAGGAACATAGAGGTGGGTGGGTCACACCCGGAAAAAAAAATACTGCAACAAAATAAAATGTGTGAGATCAGCGATGAGGGGAGTGGGGGGGGGGGGGGGGGTCACAGCCTCTTCCATCTGTTATCCCTTGTCTTTCCACCACCTCGCCTGCTGGCTGACTCACTCACCTGGTCAAGGAAGCATGCAGAGACTTTACCGGCCTTACCTGTGTTGGTCATGACCTGCTTTTTGGACCTCCTCACCTGCCTATTCTATTCTCCTTCTCCACTTCCCCTTTCTTCTCTTCTGTCCTTCCTCATCCCCTCGACTTTTCACTCACACACACATGCATGCACGCACACACGCACACATACATACACACAGACACACAAAAATAGCATATGCATGAAGGCATGCAGGTGCACACACACGCCTGCACACACACAGATAACACAAATACATGACATAGACAGATGAACAGTATGCATGTGTGCGTGTGTATGTGTGTGTTCTTGTATAGGACAGATATGCTAAAAACAGCTCTGCAACATCTACATCATCATCTGCTGCTTTCCTTCCCCACATTTCTCCTCTTGTCAGTAAACTGCTGAGTATCACATGTGTGTGTGTGTGTGAGAGAGAGAGAGAGAAAGAGAGAGAGAGTGTGTGTGCTGAGTTGAACACAGTTTTTATCCTATTTATCATATGTTTATGTATAAGTACAAATAATCGATTACGCAGTTTGGCCTTTAGTGATGTGTTATTTCACCAAACAAAACAAGCACACACACACACACACACACACACACACACACAAACCACACACCCACACACACACACACACAGTGGCTGCCTCTTGGTAACAAATGCCATTGTTTTGAACCAGCGGCAAAGCTTTGTTATCTTGCAGCTTGTGTTGAATTCAAATGACTGATAAAATCAGCCATGAGATGGCAGATAACAGGACTTGAAAGTTAAAGTCTTTCTCACACACACACACACACACACACACACACATACACACGCACACGGCTGTAGCATGTGTTTATTGCAATGCAGGCTGGGTGGTAATGTAGGCAGTCACCACTAGGGGCAGTGGAAGCTGTGAACCGAAACAGGAAACAAGGTGTAACTCCACCCCTTGCAGTTTTTGGTTTCCAGCCCAGGCACTGTGCCATTTCCCCCCCAGAAGTTCTGCTATAACATAGTAGGACCGCTGGATCAGGAGTTCTGCTATAACATAGTAGGACCGCTGGATCAGTAGTTCTGCTATAACATAGTAGGACCGCTGGATCAGTAGTTCTGCTATAACATAGTAGGACTGCTGGATTGTTTGGTATATTGTATACCAAACAATAACATCAAGATGAATAAATGGATGAATTGATAAATGGCTTGCTTTGCTGTTTAATATTCATATACACATTCTCACCAACATAGGTGCGAAAGTGTCAAAGCGTATTCGGAAATGGGCAAAATATCTAGGGAAGCTTCTTGCAGACTATATATTTACTAATGTCAACAACCGACATGATCTATTGATGGGACAGCTACCACATGACTATCGCTAGCTCTCCATTATACCACTTATTGACGCATCAAGGTCAAGACGGGTATATCCCCTTTCCCTTGGTGTCGAGTGGACGACAGCACTGTCTCTCCATATTCTCTCTGTCTCTCCTGTCTAGGCTTAAGCCAAGGTGTAAATGCAATGCTTAGCCTATAGACGAAACCACATTTAACAGATCCAGTGTTCAGTCATTTTGGGTCTACAAATAGGTACTTACCGAAGAGAGAAGATATCAGCTTCTGTGCTTGTCCCATTGCGTTTCACTTCTTGGCAGAGCATGTCACAGCTCTGAATAAAGCTCCACTTTTCCTTTGCAACAGCATTTATCCAGAATCCCATTCTGTGGGATATTGACTGTGGATATTATCTCTTTATTGTAATTTTCCACGGCAGTGTAAGAATGGAAGGCGGCATTCCATTGAAGGCTATTCCCCCTTCTTCATCACCTTGTCTGAGAAAAAATTGATTTGTTACAAGAAATGGACCAATGCATTTGTGCATTAAAAATGAACATATTTTCTTCCAGCATACACCAAAACAAAAGCAAAATGGTTCAAATAAAACAAAGCAAAAATGGTAGGTTACTGCCATTTTAGTCACCCCTGTGAACCAAATATAAATGTGTAAAAAAAAAAAAACTGAATTTCAACAAATGAAAGAACATCTTATGGGAAATTGTATGTGTTGGGTTGTTCCGGAAAAACCTCCATGATTTAACTAAGAACATTTGGTGAGATCTCAGACACAGTAAGGGGGCTGAACCACCGTCAGGAAGCCCCCCGCCCACCTATGTTGCTGTCACTCTTTAGAACACAGAAACTAAAAACATGATATAGAGAGAATATCATTCAACAAGGACATAGCACATGCCAAATAATTGAGATAGGTCATTGTGTATGACCCAATGTTCAGAAAAACATGGGAAAAACTCTCTTTGGTGCTCTCACACCATTTTCATTGCTGCAAATTCCCTGTGCCAAGGAGATAGGCAATATACATATTCATTACCATTAGAATTCAAAGAAAACCCAGTTGAATAAAATAAGCAAAATAAGGTGTCTACTGAGCTCACTAAGAATTTCATCAATCACTCCCATAAATCTATATTCTATAATATCATATTCCACAGCACATCCATCACGGCATGCTGTTTTTGCAAGTGGCTCGAACTGATTGCTTTGCAACGTCCCAAATTACAAGCTGGAATCTGAGAGAGTAACATGTAACTGTTCAGCAAGCATTTGGTATTTGCTTTAGCTTGATGTAAATCCTTTTTGTGTAAGAAAAAATAGTGTAGTGTATATTTTTAGGAGAATCGTAACTAGGGATGTCCCGATTACATCCCGTTCAGGGATCGGATACATATCTATATATGTATATTTATTAAACAAATGGGAAAAATAACAGCTTTGATAAAAATTACGTCACTTTGCTGCGTGCCGTAAAGCGAAGCAGAACGCGGCAGCAGCTTGAAGCTGGGGGCGCGAATATGTCTGCGGTGTGGATGACAAAAACGTTGCGATTGCAAACTGTGAGATATGCAAACTTGGGATTTCAAGAGATGGCAAGGACAAGGCTGCATTCAACACAACAAACCTGATACGGCACCTCAAAAACAAACACCTGTCACAATACACAGAGTTTACCCAGGCAACCCAGTCGAAGACAAGTCAGCCCACGCTACAAGACACTTTGAAGAAGAGAGAAAAAATGCCCCGCGACTGCGAGAAGGCACAGGGGATCACAGCTAAGATAGCACAACTGATTGCAATGAGTGACCAGCCATTCTCCCCTTGTAGAAGACCCGGGATTTCTTATGCTTATGGAATATTTTTGTCATCCACTTTAAAATACCTCCACTCCGCAGACATATTCGCGCCCCCAGCTTCAAGCTGCTGTCGTGTTCTGCTTCGCTTTACGGCATACAGCAAAGTGACGTTATTTTTATCAAAGCTGTTATTTTTCCCATTTGTTTTGAAATATTATAGTCCTGATTAAAAAAAGAGAATAAATATACATATATAGATATCTATCTATCTATTCATCAAGAAAAACGTACATTTCCTTCTGTGAAGCCAGAGGAGGAGAGTAAGAATTAGGAGTGCAGTTCCGAAAAGCACATTACTGGCCTTACTTTATAACACTGTGGCACTTTTATTTGCTTATTTGTTTACATGCCTGCCAGGTATTTCAAGTTGAGCTGCTGTTTGTTTTTATATTAGACATTGTTGCACTAAACTCCAATGTGAAGAATTTTTTTATTACTTGATTACTTGATTGTTCAAGCTACCTCACAGAAGTGCTCTGTTTATAAGTGTTAAATGATAAAATAAGCTGAATAAAATAAAAAATCAGGGACATTCTGGTTCTGTTTCTTCGCTGTTCTTCATTTTGTTAATGTACTGTAGAAGTATCAGATCGGGACTCGGTATCGGCAGATACTCAAAATCAAATGACTCGGACTCGGGGGCAAAAAAACCTGATCGGGACATCCCTAATCGTAACACCTTTAACTATAGAACTCAAGTCTTGTAGCCTGGCAAGCCAGACCCACATCAGAAAGATGTAGGGTCTGGCACTGCTCCATTGGCAGTGTGGGCGGGATAAACGGTTGTCTTTCAAGTTCCCTCTGCACGCAAAAGGATAGCGCTACAACCAATCAGAGCAACGAAGAAGGTGACGTAGTCAGAGCGACGGAAATTAGTCCATGGGGAAGTGTTCCGTATGGTGGATTGTGGAAGAATAGTGAAATAAAATGTTAACTTCAAGTCTTGAAGAGTCGCGGCCAAAGCCGAGTCGAAAGACAGCTGTTCGCCAGCAGCAGCAGCCATTGTTTCCCTCTAACACAGAACCGTCGCAACTCTGTCGTCATTAGGTAGCCCGGCTTCCGACTCCGCTCCTCACGCTGTGATTGGCCTGACAGATTTTCACAGAAAAACGACGGAGAAGTGCTAGACCCCCCTGGCTGCAAATTAAATTTGCTGCCGCTAGGAGCGTCTAGATTTCCTGGCTACAGGTCTTGCACACTGGAAGAAAAAAAGTCAGTTTCTGAGTTTGCATATAATATTGATTGGTAAACATGTAAAGTGTATGTATGATGTAACATAAAAGGAATTTGTGGAAACAGAAGGCCAGGACCCTTTCTCTCTTTGAGAGAGATGCTGCTGAGTAGGTTTAGAAAAAAGATTCAGATGGAAATGGTAATTTACCTGTAGCTGTAAATGTATATCTTTCCACTCAGATGTGCCATTTACTGAAGTAACATAAGTACACAAAGCCCTTATGGCATAGGATGCCATCATCAAAACTCTTCGATCAGGAATAGATAAATGGATAGGGACAATACTTAAATAAACAACTGGAAGACACATATGCAAATACATGCAAGAGAGAGAAATTGTGAAAACTGAGATCGTCCCTTGGGGGGTAAAAAGCGTACAACGTAGCTACAAGGATCAGGTCTGATCGTATTTACAACAGCCAGCATAGCTGTCTCAAGCACCACTTGCAATGATGGTTCACAAACAACAGTGACTGATTATATTTGCGGAGAAACTGCAGGAGCTCAAAATAAACGCATGGAGCCTTGATGATATATGCCTGGAAAAGTTTTGGGACGGGAGAGGTGAGGACGTAGCATCGGATATGTTGGAGGAAAATAGACATTCAGTACATTGGATGATCATGGATAATAAAAACACATAGATTAAATGTACATTGGATAAATTTCATCAATTGATCTGAAATGTTGTAAAAGTATAATTTTTTCTCTAGCAATATGACTTTTGAGTGTGGCACCAAAAGTGGTGATTTACATATACTGTAAAGCACCTAGATATATTTCAGAAGAGTTACGTATTTTAAGTATATTCCCCCTCTTTCCTTCTCAGCGAGAGAGAGAGAGAGAGAGAGAGAGAGAGAGAGAGATTAAATATGGGAGAAATGGGAATGTTTTGCCAAGAGTTAGAGATCAGGTCATAAATGTTGCATTTCACTTGTTCTCCTGAGATTGGAGACAATGTTTTGTTTAGTGCTTCTCTGCCATCCTTTGTTTTCAACCACGTGCCTACATCCCTTAGAGTGTGTGTGTCCTCTTTTACATTTAAGACTCGTTTTGTGAAAAACAACCCTCTCTACTGTCAATTGTTTATTTAAAAATGTGTGCATGCATACACAACACAACCCACCCCGACACACACACACACACACACATACACACGCACACACACACACATGCACACACACACACACGAGTGTTTGTGTGTGTGCGTGTGTTCATACTCAACATATTATCCAGTTATAAAAGGCACGTTTATCAACCCTGCCATTTTCTCCATCCATCTCCCTTTCTATCTCCCTTTCTTCCACCTTCAGAGACAGCCTCACACACACACACACTCATACATACACCCCCACACACACAAGCACACACGCATGTGCACAAGTGCAGACAATAAGAGGTGCAGAGAGAGAGTACCCGATACCCTTCAGATGGCACTGAGTATGGGGTATTTGGAGATCTCCAGTCCCACTAGGTGTGTCAGGCAGTCTCAGATTCCCATATAGCTATGCACAGTTTTCTTCTGTTTGTTCATGTAGCTACAGTGTAGCGCGATGGTAAAACAGCTGCAAACCACACTCTCCTTCCGATGTGGGCTTGTGGAGCCCTTTTGAGACTGCTGCAAGACTAGTGTGTGTGTGTGTGTGTGCATATGAAATGTTTTAGCTCAAATCCGAAAAGATATTCATTCCAATATTTAAAGAGATTTTCAAGAGAACACTCCACAAGATTTTTATTACACCCTACATAATCCTAATGCAAAACTGGCTCCTTAGTCAATATGTAAGAAGGATTAAGTGATGAAAATGATGTACAAAGTCAGATTTCAGCACCGTGTTGGATGTTTCAGCCCAGAGAAGTAATAATAGAGAGGATAATATTAATAATATTGTCATTGACCCTCAACACTTCACCTCAATGCCACATTTACATTGTCGTGAATTTTCTTGCTCTCATTTCCTAAAAGCCCTTTGCAAACAACCACTTTTTGCATTGCTGCGCTTAAGCTACACCGACCTACTTTTATATAATACTTTTCAATCCATGAAGTTGAACATTGAATGCACTTAAAGGGGCACTAAGTAGTTTTTTCCCCCATCTAGTGGTCAAATTGTATTTTGCATTCAAACGAATTTATGCTCTCTAGCGCCTCGCGTTTTCGAACTACGGCAAGCGGTATTAGTCAAGATTCAAGAAGCTATGACAACATGATAACATGTCTTCAAACACCACTTCATCAAGTTTTGTTTCGGATGATGAGGTACGTTAAGTGCTCGAAGTGGAAAAAAAAAAGGTGCCGGTACGGTACTCCCTTATTCACATAAAAGCGACGTGGGGGGGGGGGGGGGGGGGGGGGATATTAACCCACCCCGGACCTACGACCGACGGGGGGGGGATATTAACCCACCCCGGACCTACGACCGACGGGGGTGGGGGGGGTATTAACCCACCCCGGACCTACGACCGACGGGGGTACGAAAGAAAAAGTGCCGGTACGCTAAAGGGTAAAATGTAGAAGTGCCGGTACTGCGTACCGGTGCGTACCGGCCCACTTCGAGCACTGGGTATGTTCTTTCAAACAAACTTCAAACTGCATTGAATCATTAGTGTGAGCATGTATGAGTAATTACTCCTCGAGCAAGATAGTGAATTATGTTCTCATGTTTATATCGTTTTTTAAGTGACAAGCGCGTCTCGCTAAGCTCCTTCTCTGTTCCACAGTCACGCTGGCGCTGAGTAAAAACGCGTTTAGCCTTACCTGTACCACGGAGTGCTTTTTGTCCCTCTCGGCAGTTCATCGTTTTTTATAGACCGGAAGGACATGGAAGCCTCCATAGAGCTTGCCCGTCCTATGTAAATTCTGATAAGTGATTCTTCGCTCAGGAGGATAAGTGAGATTGTTGACAGAGATAATTGTACACCAATGGGGACTTATTTATGAATGAAGACGTTGATTTGAGGTAATAAATTACTAAAAAAACTACTTAGTGTCCCTTTAATCATCGATGCCTTGCATTTTCCCACTCACACACATCCATATACTGCACATATACGAACCACCATGCAAGCCGCAAAAGCCACAACATCTGAGCAGGAGCAGCTGTGGCTAAGGTGATGTTCCTCAATGATATGTAGGAAGCTAAACACAATGTGAAGCAGCATTCAAGAGCTGAACTTTCTGCTCCAATATGACACATTTGCAAAAAGAAAAAAAAGGATATTATGGGATGACAAAATGTTCAAGATTTGATTTAAATCTTCAAGATCTGAATGGCAATAGCAGGATTACTTGCTTTCAAAATACCCAACTCTGATATTATTGTTATTTGTTGAAAAGTTACATATGCCCCCTTGGATCCCCCCCCGCCCCCCCGAGCTGCAATAATAAATAAATGACTACTTTGTTTCAGACCGAGTTGAGGGATTCCATTTTGATATGAAATATGCAGAAAGCATATTTGTATTTGTATTTTATTGAATAGGAGCAGGGGGAGAATTATTCATTATTATACACACACACACACACATCTCTGAATGTCTCGACTAAGACTCTATTAACAGGCTATCACAGAATAGGGATACGAGGACAGCTTAATCCCTAAACTACCTCCCTATAAGCAACCAAACCCCTACCTCAAGTGTCGAAGTCATTGGAAAACAATGGAAAGTTGTGCTTTCGCTTTGACTGCATGTAATGACTGCAAACTAATGATCTAATTAATTGCCAGGAAAAGCTAACAGACTAAAGTTCACTTTAGGTTAACAACCAACAGACAGCTGCACATGCATTTATTCTGTCACTTAATTGCCATCTTCATGGCAATTAGTTTAATTAATAATTTTTGCTTTAACCAAGTGCATTGAAATAGATGTATATATTTGGATGTGGACTACCTCTGGCTGCTCTGTGTGCAGAGCATATACTTTACATTTTTAAATATGTTGCTGAGAAGTGGCAATTTTCCTGTGTAATTGTCTTCCTCTTCGTCTTCGTCTTCTTCCGCTTATCCGGGGTCGGGTCGCAGGGGCAGCAGCCTAAGCAGGGAAGCCCAGACTTCCCTCTCCCCAGCCACTTCGTCCAGCTCTTCCCGGGGGATCCCGAGGCGTTCCCAGGCTAGCCAAGAGACATAGTCTCTACAGCGTGTCCTGGGTCTTCCCCGGGGTCTCCTACCAGTGGGACATGCCCTGAACACCTCACCAGGGAGGCGTCCGGGAGGCATCCTAATTAGATG
This sequence comes from Merluccius polli, assembly GCA_030340625.1. NCBI lineage: Eukaryota > Metazoa > Chordata > Actinopteri > Gadiformes > Merlucciidae > Merluccius > Merluccius polli. The sequence goes on along the minus strand of JAOPHQ010003696.1, from coordinate 364,078 downwards.
CCCGAGCCACCTCATCTGGCTTCTCTCAACGCGGAGGAGTAGCGGGTCTACTCCGAGCCCCTCCTGGATGACCGAGCTTTTCACCCTATCTCTAAGGGAGAGCCTAGCCACCCTGCGGAGGAAGCTCATTTCGGCCGCTTGCACCCGCGAACGTGTTGTTTCGGTCACTACCCAAAGCTCATGACCATAGGTGAGGGCAGGAACGAAGATCGACTGGTAAATCGAGAGCTTTGCCTTTCGGCTCAGCTCCTTCTTCACCACGACGGATCCGTGCAGAGTCCGCATTACTGCAGACGCCGCACCGATCCGCCTGTCGATCTCCCGCTCCAGCCTCCCCTCACTCGTGAACAAGACCCCGAGGTACTTGAACTCCTCCACTTGGGGCAGGATCTCATCCCCGACCCGGAGAGTGCACTCCACCCTTTTCCGGTTGAGGACCATGGACTCGGATTTGGAGGTGCTGATTCTCATCCCGGCCGCTTTACACTCGGCTGCGAACTGGTCCAGTGAGAGTTGGAGGTCACGGTCTGATGAAGCCAACAGGACCACATCATCCGCAAAAAGCAGAACCCCCCACAGGACTCCCCGAGGGACACGGTCGAATGCCTTCTCCAAGTCCACAAAATACATCTGAACTGGTTGGGCAAACTCCCATGCGCCCTCAAGGATCCTGCAGAGGGTGTAGAGCTGGTCCACTGTTCCACGACCTGGACATAAACCACATTGCTCCTCCTGAATCCGAGGTTCAACTATCCGACGGACCCTCCTTTCCAGCACCCCCGAATAGACCTTACCAGGAAGGCTGAGGAGTGTGATCCCCCTATAGTTGGAACACACCCTCCATACACAGTGTTGACGATCAGGCCCGTTTCAAGGAATTTGGGGGCCCCAAGCAAGATGGACATGGAGGCCCTTCACCAGGGCTGGCCTGGGAACAAACAGACTGGAGGTGCGCGATTGTTAACGGGGGGGGGGGGATTGCCGACGGGGGCGCGCGATTGCAATACAGCCCGGACCGACGACCGACGCGCGGGGGGGGGCCCAGGCCAGCTCGGGGCCCCAAGTAATTGCTTGGTTTGCTTGCCTTCTCGCGACGGGCCTGACAAGGACAATATAACGTGACAATATAAGTTCAATGGGTTAGATTTAGGTTGCAAACTATAACAATGGTTGGGGGTCCCTGTAAATATGTATCCTTTCTAAGCGGTCCCTGGCTTGAAAAAGATTGAGAACCCCTGGTCTAGACTGGGAGCCGAGTGAATTATACACCTAACACCTTTCAATTGGAGAGAGGAAAGGAGCTACCTCTAGGTTCAAGGAGAATTGATACAAAGTGTGTTAAATAAATGAACAATAAAGTAAAGAAGGTTACAGTATATCATTTATTATAATATTATTAGGATTCATTTCATGACATATGTCAATGTAGTTCAGAATTATGAATGCAGAAAGCATTCATAATTCAATTACAGCAAACAGAACGTCACACAGAAGTCCAACTTGTGGCACAGGAGGGATAAAAGTTTTTAAAAAATGATGCAAATGCACATGGCTATTTGATTGACAAACAATGTTCAGTTTGTTCAATATTCAACTGACTTGCTTTGGATGTGATCTCCTGCCTGTTGTGAATGAACACAAGCAAAGCGCTGAACACCCACAAGCTAGTTGCTCCTTACTACGCCAGAGCATGGTTTGATCGGTTTTTATATTTAAATTAGCTGTGGCCATCCATCTACTAGACACAAATAGATCTATGACACTTCACTCCACTTTCGTGAGACGTTGCTTCACAAACAAACATGAAATGGAAAATGACTGCAACGACAGCTTATTTCCTTTCACACAGAAAGTGTTTTGTGCTGGCATGTGTGACATAGTCTCCCACCAACAGATAACACTGACAAGCACTATTGGGGTGTCATATGCACATTTAATTCTGTTAAATGTACTACGTATACAATAAGACAGGGTTGGTTACATGTTAGTTTTGGGTATTTGTTTGAAGATTATTATGTTCAAGTATACAGTTAGAAAATGTGTAGGTTCGGTAACAGATTCATTAAGACGGTTCAGTTTTAGGTGGGTAGTGATGATTAAACTGGGTGAGTGCAAAACACTGTAGTTTGGCAGCACTGCATTGGAGGAGATGCCTTGAAGATGTTTAGACTGCATGGAAACAATTTTGGAAAACAAAACATTGTAGAATGCGTTTACCTATGGGAGTATGTTACACGCTAGTCATTACTCTTGATTATGGTACAGCTTAAGAACCCACTGACACTAAGTCTGTGGCTACCCCAATATGTTTCCTCAAAAATTAAATAGTTATAGTATATTTGTAGTTTTGTATGCAATATAATGTAAGCTATGGCTAAGAAGTGAAATAATATTGTATATTTTATTTTAATTTTGTTATATTAAGACAATTATAAGGACTGTGTCATTGCCTGTGTCTACATATTGTCATTTATATTGATTGAAGATATATTTTCATTGCAGAATGCATACATATACCCATTTCAGAATGCATACATATACCCACGACAATGAATCTAACAAAATATACAAGCTCTTGTCATTTAAAAATCCCGATATATTTATTTACAGTTACATTTTTTGTAAAACATAATTTCATGGGCAGCTTGCATGATGATGATGATGATGATGATGATGATGATGATGTGTGTTATTTATATTGAAAGGTCAGTGTAGGAGGCCTGCGCAAGTGCGTTGGTCCGTGTGAAAGTTTGGGTGTCACTGTGCCTGATTAAGTCACAGTGAAACCTCAGTGTCATCGAGCAGCAGACTGGCCTGAGATCAGCATGTTGAACACCAAAAGACCATTTTACATGTCTAATGGCAATTCAACTCATGGCAAACAAACTAATGGGAATCAACTTATTGTAGAACTATGTTGACTGGACCAAGCATAAGCAGGGAGTAAAATTGAACACATTTGTGGAGAAAACACTTGCATGTGTAGCAGCATACATGTGCTGTCGTATTTAGCGCCACAGGTGGCCATTATGAGGTGGGCTAGTATAAAAGCCACCACCCTCCACTGGCTATTCGTTTTGCGCCTCTGTCGTCACTGGTGCGTCACTTCCGGGTCCGAGGTTGTTGGCCCGACAGGTATGGCCATAGACATCTTATACATAGACGGAGCATCGAGCGCTACTGCCTACTGGCGCTGACGAGACGCGGGGCCGCCATCTTGGAGTGGTGATCCGCTCCACTCGGTGTCATTCGTCAGCGCATATAATTAATCATACCTCACTGAATAGCACTGATTTTCACGCGGTTTTTTGTCATATGTGTAGCTATGATAAAGGACACATGTTTTGGCGTGTAATATTATTTTCACAAAATATAACCAATAGGCTCTGTGCACAACTCGCGTGACATACTTCCGTTTTCCCCGGTTGTCGGCAGAAGAGTTTCCGGTTTTCTTACTGCTTCACTACAACAGCGGTGAATATGAATCAAAACGAACAAATGAGAGCTGTAACCAGCGCAGGAATTTCACGAGGGCCACGAGGGCCATGGCCCTCGTGCCCTCGCAATTTGGCCTTGTGCCCCTAAAAAATATATCTGCCCTGAGGCCACAGTGGCCTTGATGCCCCACCCGCACTGCCCTAGTTGATATCGCGGGTTTCTCCTCTGCCTCTTCCCTGTAAACACAGCTTTGAATCGTAAGCCACCCCGGGGTGCAGGTAGACACCGCTAGACATACGGGACTCGCGGTGATCGCGGCTTTAGTTCCCCGTGTCTGATCGCTGTAATTCGGAGCGTGAATATCGGTTGAATATCTAATATTGTTCTAACTTTAAAAAACACTTTAGTATTTTTAAGACGATAGTCGCACATCCCTCGTAACTCCGCCGTGAAGGTGAACCCTCCCGGACTCCGCTATTAACATGAACCGCTCCGCCGGAGGAGCCGCACATCCACACGCACCGGACACCAAAATACAAACACACATGTTTTACATTTGATTGCTTTTAAATAAAGTTGTGTGCAGTTATACGGTTAAATACGATTATTAAAAGTGTTCATGTCTCCTTTCTGGTCCAGGACTGCTTGGTCCATGCCGTTAATCGGCCCGTGGGCCGCCTATTAACGATACCACTATCGATACTTTTTCTATTAGCGCCCCCCCCCCCCCCCCCCGAAGGCGATATATTCGTCCATCACGATGTTTTACTGTAAACATCCTCAACTGCCAATTTAAGGGACATCGCCCAACCCTAATTATGACCGGTCCTGGACCGGCCCAAAAATCTGGACCGGCCCAAAAATGTGCATCGGCTCACCCGGTACGCCCGATGGCCAGTCCACCCCTGCTTGTCCCGTTAGTTAAAAATAGTAATCCAATTGTGAAATCCGTGTTGTAATCGGAAACATACAAGCTAGTTATATTGAAAGTAAATAAAGATTCAGAGGTGCTGCATGATGATGTGTTCAGGTCGGCTCAGTAAAACGACTATTAGGTTATCATGATGTGTTCAAGTGTAATGTAAAGAAAAGGGAAATTGAGATTTTGGCGAGAAACATGAGCAATACAGTTGTATAGTGCTCTAAACATTTTAGAATATATAATTAAACTACTGATGCCAATATTTATTAAACATCTGGAGGATCATGCCTGACAAGGCAGACATGTTAATTTTTCTGCAAAAAAATACCTGTTAAATTATGAGCTTATATTTTATTTCCTTTTGTGTGACCCAGCATATTATTTATTTGATTTATATACATTATGACTTATTTTTCATTTGGTGGTGCTGATATATTCTTTCTATTGTTAAGTATGTCCGCTCCCTGGTTTACCCCAGAGCTGAGGAGGCTCAAGTCCAGGGGGCGTCGGCTCGAGAGGCTTCACAAAAGATCTGGCCTCACTGTCCACCTCGAAGCCTACAGAGACCACATCAAGTGCTACAAAGAGGCTCTCACCCAGGCAAAAACACTCCACTACTCCACACTGATAAACAGCCAACAAAAGCATCCAAAAAAGCTTTTCTCTACCATCAACCGCCTTCTTGACCCTCCCGATCCCCCGCAACCCTCTGATGCCGCTGACCTCTGCTCCAGGTTCCTGGACTTCTTCCACCAGAAAGTGGCCACCATCCACCAGCAGCTCCAGGCATCTACACCCTCCCCGCCGGCCACACTACCTCGGCAGGACATGCACCATCCTTTTGTCTGCCCACCGGAGCGCCGCCTCTCCACCTTCTCCCTGCTGGATGCTGATCAAGTCCTTGACCTCCTGACCAAAGCCGGGACTTCATCCTGCAGTCTGGATCCACTACCCACGACCCTAGTGAAGGCCTGTCTCCCCACCATCTGCCCCCTGGTGGTTGCCATCATCAACTCCTCACTGGTGTGGTACCCTCCAGCTTTAAGTTGGCGGCTGTGACACCAGCACTCAAAAAGACAGGCCTGGACCCAGATGACCCCAACAACTACCGCCCGATCTCCAACCTTCCGTTCCTGAGCAAGATCTTGGAAAGAGCAGTGGCTGCCCAGCTACAACACCACATGTCCCACCATGAGCTCTTTGAACCTCTTCAATCCGGTTTCAGACCCCATCATAGCACTGAAACCGCCCTCATCAAAATAACAAACGACCTCCTGATTGCTGCAGATAATGGCCTTGTCTCCATCCTCATCCTCCTTGACCTCTCCGCTGCCTTCGATACCATTTCCCACTCCATCCTCCTCTCCCGTCTCTCTGAGGTCATCGGCCTTACTGATACTGCACTCTCCTGGTTTCAGTCCTACCTCACCAACCGAAAACAATACATCACCTTGCAAGGCTCCCACTCCACCACAGCAACAGTTAACCATGGCGTCCCCCAGGGATCTGTCCTTGGCCCCCTCCTCTTTACCATCTACTTGCTCCCCCTCGGTCAGATCATCCGCAATCATGGACTCAGCTTCCACTGTTATGCAGACGACATCCAACTCTATGTCAGCACCAAGCCCTCCTCACAACTCCCACCAATACAACTCAACAACTGTCTGCATGCTATCAAAACCTGGATGACTACCAACCTACTGAAACTCAACACCAACAAAACAGAGCTCATGGTGGTGGCCCCAGCACCACTGCTCAAGAAGGTTGGAGACCTCACCCTGGTCATCGATGGCTGCCCCACCTCCCCATCACACAAAGTGAGGAACCTGGGTGTCATTCTGGACTCCACACTCTCATTCAGTTCCCACATCCAGAGCATCGCCAAATCTGCCTTCTTTCACCTCCGTAACATCTCAAGACTCCGGCCGTCTCTCACCGAGCCTGTCACCGAAACTCTCATTCACGCCTTCATCACCTCCCGCCTGGACTACTGCAATGGTCTCCTGTCTGGGCTGCCTAACAAAGCCCTAGGCAGATTGCAGTATGTCCAGAACTCAGCTGCCAGGGTGTTAACTCACACCAAGCCCTGGCAGCACATCACCCCCATCCTCAAGAAACTCCACTGGCTGCCAATCAAACAACGCATCAGCTACAAAATCCTCCTCCTCACCTACAAATCACTTCACTCACTGGCACCCAAGTACATCACTGACCTCCTCCACCCGTACTCCCAGTCACGGTCCCTGCGCTCCACCAGCAAGGACCTACTCTCCACTCCTCGCACCAGACTGAAGACCTTTGGCGATAGGGCTTTCTGTGCAATGGCCCCTACCCTCTGGAACACCCTGCCCCTTCCTACCCGTTCTGCCACTTCTCTGGCACAGTTCCAAAAGCACCTCAAAACACACCTCTTCTCTCTTGCCTACCCTCCCTAACACCCCCCCCCACATCCCTACTCCCACTCTTGTAAAGCGACCTTGGGTATCATGAAAGGCGCTATATAAATCCAAGTTATTATTATTATTATTATTATGTCGTTTCGAAGTGGCCTATTACATTAGCCATGTTTATTGAAGGCTAGAAACGTTTTTGTTATGCTCACTTGTTAAGCAATACCAGTTCTGTTAAAAACATATTGTCGCGTCGTCTTTCCACCAAATAATAGAAAAGTATCGATAGTGGTATCGATAAAGACTCGGATCGATAAGGAGTATCGATAAAGGTATCAATATCAATAAATATTAACGATCCCCATCCCTACTGATCACATAACCTGGCATAAATGCTAGTCATGTAGTTGAATGAATGAATGAATGAATGATTTTTTTTTGTGTGTGTCATTGCCACCACTGTGGCCCATCCCATCCCAGATTACAAGACACATTTAATAACGAATACAAAAAAGAAAAAAAGTATGTTAAAAATCTGTATTTAGTGTACTGGACGTTTGTGCAAATAAATAAATGCATTTGAATTTAAAGTTGAAAATATCTTGCTTGAGCTTCTGTTATGTATTCAATTCACATATATTTATACATTCTTAGTCTTAAAATCATTGTTTTATTTTATGGCCTTGCTGCCCTGGCTTTTGGCCTTTGTGCCCTCAAATAATTGACAACACGAAAGGCCAAGTGGCCTTGCCCCTAAAATTACGAAATTCCAGGCCTGGCTGTAACTGTACGAAAGAAGAAAAAAAATAACATGAGGGATGGATATAAGTTGCAGAAGGTTGTAGGGGGCTCAAATGAGCATTGGTGTGTGCCACTGTGTACTGGATCGAGTCGGTATAACACCGAACTCAGCTTCCACCGGTTTCCTAAACATACTGGCCACCGTACACAGTGGCTTCACAAGATCCGCAGAACCGGGTTTACCATTACTCCGCATACAAAGGTCTGCAGCCGTCATTTCACCAAGGACCAGATCCGCACCACTGCAAAAGGAAGACGGTTTTTAACTGCCAACGCCATACCAACCTTGTTCGAGTGGAACGCTTACAGCAACAAGACGCGGGCCGGCTGTTTGGGAGCGCCGCACTCGTCCGACATCGAGTCCGGAACCTGGCCCGGCGGAGACCGAGGAGGAGATTGTGGATATGGTCCCGATGCCCATAGACCACGATTACGTGGTCTATGGATTTATGATCTATGATCTATGGTCTATATCTATGATCTATGGTCTATCTATGGCCGCCGAATTTCTCGCGCCACAGCAGCCAATGCTCCGTCTATGTATAAGATGTCTATGGGTATGGCGGCCTGCTGTTTCACCACACTGGTCGCTCGGTCCTTTCTCTGTGCTCACGGCATCTGTGTTTGTTTGTAGGGCAGCTGCTCCTGTGGGGTTTGTGTCCCGGGGAAGAAGGCTGCCGACAACAGGAACGCTTATAACTCACTTTATTTGTTTAGGTTTAAGTTATTTAACTATGAAACAGAAGGAGAAGTATTATATGTATTTCACGCCGCGTGGAGAGCCCGCTAAGCTTTGCGATTGTGGTAGGACGAGGCATTGCCGAGGTTGGAATGGGGGGCGTGGCAGCAAGTTAACAATCAGCGCAGCTACCTTTAAGTTACCGGTGTTGAGCATTAGACCACCATGTTGCAGCTCTTGTGCTTTTGCCGAGACGTGATTGTTTAGTTGTGCTGGGAAGTTCTTTGAGAACTTCCGCGGTTAAAATTGGGCCTGAATAGCCTCACGTTTCAGGTAAGTGAATGGGGAAAAGGGCTTTTGTGCAGTGGGTAACTTGTGGGTTTGGGACACAGCATTAATGTGCGCCTCTCTCTGGTATCACAGGGTGTGTTGTGTGGAACCACGGTAGTGTTTCCTGGTCCTGGTTGCCTAAAACGCATCACCGCAGGTTTGCTATGCGAGCATTAAGCTCTGTTTCTTAGGTAGGTACTCCATTTTTATTATTGCAGAGTGTAATTCTGTTTTTTTAATTACAGAACCTTGTTGGCTGCTGCTTTGCTGCTTCGTTGGTTTGCGGTGTACTTTCGATCTGATGTCTGTCTTGCGGAGTTGCCTTGCAAACATCTAAGCTGCTACTGTCTGTCGCTGCTACTCGCTGCTACTCCCTGCAATTCGTCTCAGCTTGCTCTACGCTACCTTCACGGGCTTACTCCAGGGCTGCTTTTCTGTGCTGGGGTCGCGGGACTGCGCCGTGTGTTGGCTGAGTGTCCGTGGTTTACTGTCTTAGCGTGGTGTGTGCATTTCGTGTGTGTGTGTGCGTGAATGAATGGTGAAGGCTGTTTCCAGTGCTAACTGTGGTGTGGTCGTGTGTTGTCTATCTGTTTTTGTTTGTTTGTCATTGTTAATTTCATTTTCTTATCGATACCAGAGCCTACAATTTATGTGGGATTACTTTCTTTTTTTCCTTTTAGTATTGCACTGCAATGGTACAGTAGGCCTACTGTTCTGGGTATCGACATCTAGCGGGGGCAAGTGTGCTGGCTGTTCCTTGTATTTGTGTGCTGTTTTCTGTGCATGGGGTTATCTTAAGTTTGCTCTGTGTGTTTATTATTTTGGTTTGTAATTTATTTGTTTGCATTTCGGTATGATTTTGTAGTGTGTTTTCCTTCATACTTGTTTTCTTTTAGGAAAGGGGAACTGTGAACGCCAGTAGTATACTGCTGCCCTCTGAGGCCCAGTCGGCTTGAACAAGCCATGTACTAGTTGCCATTTTGCCAAGTTTTATATCGAACCTCTAAAATAAAATAATTGCATTTGAGGAATCCTGTGTCTGGTTACATTCATTCATTTGAGTGGCTTGTTCTGGGGATTAAAATCAGTTTATTTTAAGGGTGAAATTGTAAGCTTTGGGGCGGTCACACATCCTTCCGATGCGCTGCCTCGCGGGGTTCTGGTTCTAACCGGATGTTTCCGCCGGATGCCTCTGTGCATGAGGCGTGGCCTCCATGACGCACAATGGCTAGCGTTGAGCGCCGCCCCCAGTGTATTGTTTGCCGCCATCTGGTGGTCAGGTGCAGTTACTACAACTGGTATATTTATTTCTACTCCTTTGTGGCTATGTGCAGATATTACAGCCTGCTGATACATGTCATTATTTATTCGCAACACTCCGTGTGTCCGCATGTCTCCGTAGTTTGCGTGGTAAGTGTCCTCTCTTTCGCGCCATTGTAGGTGATGCTGTCTGAGGGTTAACGCTAGTGTGGTCACAGGTAAATGCCAGCAGTGGTCGGTCTTCTCTCTCCCTCCCTCCTCCGGTGCGAATGTGTGTGTGTGTGTGTGTGTGTGTGTGCGCGCGTGCGTGCCAACCGCAGTATTTACTGTTAAACGTAGTGACGCTAATGGTATGTTTTCTATCACTAGGCGTAACGTGCGATCAGTTGGTTGGGTCGCTGCTGCTTTGTTCCACTTCAACTTTGCTGCTTTGCTTATTCTCGACATCGCTTTGTCTGCGACGGTCTCCTGCTCTTGCTCCGCTGCGTTTGGCTTCATCTGGCGGTTGCTGCGGCCTGGCGTCTGCGGCCCACGCCGTGCCCCAGAGCAGCTCTGTTAGACTCACGCCTATGTGTTTTAACTGAGGCCTAGCCTCCATATGTGTGTGTGTGTGTGTGTGGATGAGTGTTGGGTTATTTGAGTAACGTTGTGATTTTGGATTGATTACTTATTTCAATTTGTTTCGTTCTTTTTAGTTTATTTTTCATTTCTTAAAGTGGGCAGATATTGGTTACGGTTATTTGCCCTTTTGTTTTGTGATTGGCCCATTAATTTGTTTATTCCTTTTTTTTTTAGTTGCTGGAGACTGGTGGTGGCGGTGCTGGTGCCTGGGTGGTGGTATCCCCTTCTGTTTGCGGTGTCCGGGAAAGCGGGTCTCACTTCACTGAGTGTGTGGCACGCCTGTCGGGTGTTTTTGAATTGATTTCTTATTTTGGTGCATCCCTCCCCCTGCACTAAGCCCCTGTCCATACACACAGCTCCAGCCCCTCCCCTTTTTGTTTGATTTCCCTGTCTGTGTTTTGATTTTCTTTTGTGCGAATGACATATTTTAAACAAATGATTTAACAATAAACTTGTATATTTTTCTATAAATATCTGAATCACGTCTCATGCCTTACGAGTAAACTTACCTGTGTGCCTTCCAATTAATTCTTTGGGTGAAATTCTCAGGGTGGCGTTGTCGGTTCCTTTCCTTAATTTGGTTATTGGTCAAGATATTAGGTTTATTAAAATATTATTTTGTTTTCACCTTATCCTCGCCACACATGTCTTGCAAGAAACACTCACAAACCAAACCATAGATGCAAAACATAATGGAAACAAACCGCCATTCAAAATATTTCTGGTCTGTGGTCATCAATGAAGGGGAGATGATCAAATATTAATACAGGCTACTGTTTCAGGCATCCTGTCAGTGTCTACGCAACGTGCAAATGGCTGCCTATTTGTGTGTGCGTGTGTGTGTACGTGTGTGGGGCTGTGTGTGTGTGTGTGTGCATGAGAGTGTGTGTGTCTAAATGTAAATGTCTATGTATGTGTGTGTGTCTACCCATTGAGATAGTGCATGTGTGTGGTGGGGGGCTAGGCTAGCTGAATGGGGGGGTGTAATTGGGTCCATTGTGTCTCAGAGCGTGTGTACAGTGTGGCTTTCTCTTTTTTCTAAAGCCAGGCACAGCAGGGCTTCCGAGAAATGCGTGGCGCCAAGATGGATTTGGTTCAATATGACAGTAAGCTGATCACCTTTGAAAAAGAGACCACGCATATTGTATCTATAGATGTGTTTGTGTGTGTGTGTGCCTGCGTGTGTGTGTGGGCCTGCGTGCATGTGTGTGTGTGCCTTTGTGCATGTGTGTGTGTGTATGCGTATGTGAAAGGAGAGTGTGATAATCAGACAATCCCAATCTACCCTCGAGACAGTGTAAATTCATCCACTATAAATGGTCCTCCATTTATAGATTTTAATGAAATCCTAATTGCCAGCTTAATAAACTTCCCCACTTTTATGGAGACATAAGTAATAGACAAGGGGACAGAAATTATTTTATTATGATATTTATTACCCCCATTTGACTTCCACGCAATAAAGTTCAAAATTAGACCCATGTTGAAAATTATCTCAAATCGTATCTTTGGACTGATCTAATTAGATAGACCTATCTCCATATATGATTTACCTCCCAGTGTAAGGATGATATTAAATGTGATTTAATGAAGATCCTCTGCCTGTATTGGGAAGTATATGAAGATGTAGATGGAGACATTATTGTTATTATCAGGTGATAATGAGTACATGCTGAAGCAAAGATACATATACCTTGTATTTTTTTCACCTCTCTACCTGCCTACCTCTATACCTACCTACCTACTTATCTACCTACTTACTTATCTACCTACCTACCTAACTGCCTATTGCCCTACATAATGGAAATGTTTCCAAATAGGAGTATTTTAGATAAACTGACCACACATTGGAAATTTACAGGGGGACTTTATCGACTGAAATAGTATTAAAACTATATTAAGTGACATATAAACAGTCAAATTACAACAGCTTTGGAATCTCTGCTATTGCTGCCAGTTGGTGCAAAATGCATTCTGGGATACTTGGCTGTATACTTCAGGGTGAACGGTCTGCTGGTAATGGAATACTTAATCATTCATTTAGTAGGCAGTATGCAGTACATACTCATTGAGTATGTAGTAAGCAGTATGTTAGTATGCGATTCCGAACACAGCCTTGGCCTTTACATGTCTTCCCTGAGTTCCTTGATTGTATTAATAGCTTAATCTGTGTTAATTAGTTAATTGTGTTCACCTGTTGTATTTTCCTATTTAAAGGACAATTCCGGCGCAAAATTAGACCATATGATCATAACACATGTCCACCGAGTTCGACCGTTCTCTGGGATCTTCTCGAAAACCGCTAATTAGCTTATAACGCTAGCTGTAGGGGCAGATATTCATGTAAAATAAATCGCAATTCTATACCACTAACAAGACTCAAAATCGCACCACACTTCCACGGTAGCATAATGAGCAGTTATAGTTAATACAATTAGTTATAGTTACTCACTACTTGTTCCAAAAAGTAACTGAGTTAGTAACTGAATTACTTTATAATAAAAGTAACTAGTTACCAGGGAAAGTAACTATTTGCGTTACTGTAAAAAAAAAGTTGCTATATGTCAAAGAATTTGGATTTTTCTGAGCAGTTTTCACAACGGACTTGCCATCTCTGCTGCTTCTTAGAATCTGTTTGGTGTGTGTGTGGTGCGCGTGGCCTGGCTTGTGGGTAAAAACACTCAGTACGTTTACATGCACAGAATAAATCGATTAAAGTCATTGCTCGTCTATGCTCCGCAACTGGTCAACTGCAATTGTCCGCGTATACATGGCGGCGAGTAATCCGATTCATTGGCCGGAGCATGTCATACCCCGGTACGATAGGTGGCGCTGTGCCCATTTCAACTAGTGGTAGTAGAGCCACCGGTTGACCCCTTTACGTCACCAGCAACAACAAACTCATTCGAGAAAGCGATGTTTCAGCAGACAGCTGTCAGTTCACTTCGGGTGATAATCATTTCTCCGCCGCTCCACTGTTCCTCTCGGTCGTATGCCGACTCGGTCGTCCGCGGAGCGGTCCGCATACGACCGAGAGGAACAGCGGAGCGTCGGAGAAACGATATGGACCCGAAGTGAACTGACAGCTGTTTGCTGAAACATCGCTTTCTCCTCCATGTCGCGTTTCAGTCTGGACTTCAGAGAGTCAAAGCCAAAGTTAATTTCCCCCAATTCCTTTTCCCCATGGGCGAGATAAACCCGACTAGGAGTCTTTACTTGTTGTGGACCAGAGAGTCGGAGAACCCGACGCAGTCTGTAAGATTCACAATATCAGAGAATACCGCCGTCAGTTCGGCCGCGGCGCAATGAATGAATAAAGATCGTAGTTATTTTACAACCTCGTTGATGAGCAACATTTAGAAAAACATGGACTTTAAATTCAGCCTTGGGTTAAATCGAAGCGTAGTGTGTACTGAATGCACGTTGATGAAGATACACTCCTATAGGCACGGCACCGCTTCCTCCATCTTCTGCACCAGCTTTTTAAATAAATCGCCGACCCAAAGTTAGTTGACAGCTGTCTACTTAAAACATATTTCTCCCACCAGAACAGCCCTGAATGAATGAATAAAGGTCGTAAACACGTCGGGAGAAAAAAACATTTATTTTGACAGATGTGCCCGAAGTCACTACTTTACAACCTCGTTGATGACCCACATTTAGAAAAACATGTACTTTTAATTCAGCCTTAGGTGAAATGGAAGCGTAGTGTCCGCGTGCTTCCACCTTTAATGAATGCCATGCGCGCTCCCGCGGCCGGGACACAATTCTTATAGCGCCACCTTTTTAAATAAATTGCCGTTTCTCGTTATCCCTTATCCGACGGCGACAACAACAACAACAACAAGACTATCGTCTCCTTCTACTTCCGGTTCACGGCCCCGGGAAAAGATCTCGAGCATGCGCAGAACGCAATTCAACGGATAATCCAATCCGACTGGTTACATGCACGCTTAGTCGGCTATGAATCGCATAATCTAGGGGTCTTAACCTGATAATGAGAGAGTCGACTCGAACCGATTTTAGCCTGATTAAGGTGTATACATGCATCTTAGTAATCCAATCATTGTTGGGTTGAGCCAAAAAGTCGACTTTCTTGAGTGTCATGTAAACGCACTGACTGGCTCCGATTGGCTACCATGAAACATGACTCTTGCCTTAGCCAATCTTATACCATGGTCTGGGTGAATACTCGATTCTGATTGGCTGGAGGGTGTAGGTTAAAAAGTGTTAATTTACACCTAGGAAAGACGTTCAGGTCAAATTGCCTGATGACAGTTGCTGTTGATGACTAAACTGTGAAATAACGTTGAGTCTCCGTTGCCATGTTACCATCTAGCATTTAAATAGTCCGCTCGACTTGTAAAAATAAAATAAAAAACTCACGATTTTAACTCTAAAACACATTAAAGTATTATTAATTGATTAAATGTTTCTTTCTTTTGTAAGTGACCATGGTCACTTACGAAAGTGACTTAGGAAAGCAACTGTTTTTCTCTGCTTCGCGTCGGACGGTTCACGCCTCCGCGTCGTCCATTCATTTCTGTTAATGGACACCTCGTCGGGCATTATCCCTTACATAATCGCTCATCTCGTTGTTAACCCACCCGGTCTCCTCACTAGCAGTTTGTATATGGAGCCGTTCTTTTACGCCGTTCTTTTAAACGGCGTTATTCTAAACACTGATAATGAGGGTCCCTACATGTAAAACGAAGCATTGAGAACTTTGTAAGTGTACAGACAGTTTATTAAAAAGAAAGTTTCTTCCGGCTCATTATGTTGCACGGCGTTCGTCGCTCGACTGGTCGTGACTGTTTTCCAAAGATGGCGCCCGCTTGTTTTCGTGAAGGCACTGGCTTTCTAAACTTTCTTTTTAATAAACTGTCTGTACACTTACAAAGTTCTCAATGCTTCGTTTTACATGTAGGAACCCTCATTATGCTACCGTGGAAGTGTGGTGCGATTTTGAGCCTATTTTACATCAATATCTGCCCCCACAGCTAGCGTTATAAGCTAATTAGTAGTTTTCGAGAACGTTGGTTACATTCGACTAGAATGAAAACTGATCCCAGAGAACGGTCAAACTCGGTGGACATGTGTTATGAGCATATGGTCTCATTTTGCGCTGGAATTGTCCTTTAAGTCAGTCCTTTCAGTTTGCCCTTTTTCTGATCATCCTGGCTGTGCCACCTGACAAACCTCTGATTAAGATTCCTTCCTGTTAATCCTGTTTATTAAAGAGCATAATGCAGGTTATATTTTATTAGAGAACCTAGTCTGAAAATGACCATTTGAAAAGATACTGCAGGATTTGATGTGTTGAAAAATATAAGGGCACAAATTCAGAAGAAAAAATAAGCCGTTTTTCGACGTTGCGTCATATGACATAAGGTGGGGTAGTTGACCTGGGCTCGGCCTCTGCTCAATGTGTGGTGAGTAGGTTGGTAGTTGTTGGTCGAGATAGTGAGTTTTTTCAGAAGTTTGGTATTGCATTTCACAATTCGTCATGGGGAAGTATTGTTTGTGCAAACTCCAGCCGAGTCCACACATTTCCGAACAGGGAAAGGAGCAGTGCTAGCTTGGTGCCTGGGTTGCTCTGTGCAGGTGAAGAGAGACTTCTCTGTCACGTCTGTTATGCCAAACTCGGTCATGAGGCGCTCATTTTCAACAAGAGAAATATCTCCCCGGATATATGATGGAGTTTAGGATGGGATTTGGAAGCCAGAACCGGGTGAGACTGACAGCCGACGCGGGGGTGGGGGGGGGGGGGGGGCGTCATTGCAATACAGCCCGGACCAGCGACCGACGCGGGGGGGGTGCGTGAAAAAAAAAAAAAAGATCTGCCAGGCGGGCCCCCTCTATTGGCTAATCCGGCCCTGCACAGGAGCGGCGAGTCCGGTGACCTGGCTGTTTCCTCTTTGCCGAAACCGCAGCATTGCAAACAAGAGCGGAACTTAAAGTAAAGAATTGATCCCAACAGGCTAGTATCGATCCGATACAGATACCGACTTGGTATTGATACTATCGATATTTGGATCGATCCACCCACCACTACAGTTGATACAAGAGGACTCCTTGGTCAGTTTAACTGGCGCAAATTTTCTCGGGCTGTTGTCAGGCAAACCCTACAGATATCTCTCGTCTGATTGGACGGCGGATACAAGATGACTCCTATTGGTCACTTGCGTGATTTTGTTGTTTGGCCAGGTCATGTAAAAACCCCCTCCGCGGATCTGCTCTTCCCCGTTGATCGTATCAGAGGTAAGAAATATGCTTTGTCTTTACAACACATCAGTTGTACACAATAGTGAGATTAGGTTTGACTTTGTTACTCTGTCGTGTTTTGGCTATAATCATCTGAAATACATACACGGCCCGACTCCATTTAAGATGGCGGCGGTACACGGGAACTGCTTCCGGTAAAATACGCCGTTTTGAATCTCAAATGGATCATTTGTTTATACACTCTTACACCAGTCAGCAAATGTGCTACAGGTCCACAGCGGTGTGTTAAAACCCGCCGTACACACGCGCGCACACACACACACGTTTTTTTCCAAATAGCCCTGCAGTATATGGACTCAACTGAAACACAGGAGGACACGCTGTATTTATCAAAGCTTGGTCGCCGTGCTTAGGGTACATTCACACTACGTTTTGAATCTCAAATGGACAATTTTTTTATACACTTCTACACCAGTCAGCAAATATGCTACAGGTCCACAGTGGTGTGTTAAAACCCACCGTACACGCGCACACACACGCGCGTTTTTTTTTTTTTTTTTCCAATAGCCCCGCTGTATATCGACCCGGCTGAAACACGGGAGGACACGCTGTATTTATCAAATTGTTTGGGTCTTATTAGTCTTACATACCATTTGTCATTTAATCCTTCTTGTGTGGATACTCCTTTCCCATTGCCATGGCTTGCTCCGCGACGGATAATGCTCTTGGTACCGCTCCAATATGTCGCCGTATTTACTTTGCGATGACTCCCAATCTGTTTTCCGCCGCCTTCAACGGCGCACGTCAAAACAGCTGCCTCTATTATTTATATTATTTATATGTGCGGCAGGCGCCCGCCGTCGCCGCCCCACTACACTAACTGTGCGTTCACACCAGAAGCGAATTGCGCTGCAAAGACGCTTTGGTCGCTCATAAAGTGTCATAATGTCTGTTCGCTCAAGTCGCTCATGACGTACAATTCAAATTTGCAGACGCATTTAAAGGAGCCGTATGCTTTTAGTACAGACAGCCATATCAAAGAGTGAACTCCATACACTTTGGCCATATTGCAGAGACGGTTTTGCTTGTTTGATAAACGATAGTCGCACATCCCTCGTAACTACGCCGTGAAGGTGAACCCTCCCGGACTCCGCTATTGCAACACGTTCTCATCCCAACTCGTAATATACCGACGATTTGTCACGCTCCTAGATGTCTGATACTGACGCAAAAGGTACCCTCCCGCGTCTGTGTGAAACGATCTGGGTTCTCATAAACCCGTTTGCGGTGGTAAGAGACGAGCAGAGTCTACAGCGTCCGCTCGCAGAGCAGAGTCTACAGCGTCCGCAGTCTACTGTGAAACAATTCACTCCAAAAAGGGTTATGGTTAGGGTTAGGGTTATGGTTAGGGTTATGGTTAGGGTTATGGTTAGGGTTAGGGTTAGGGTTAGCGTAATCTATCACCGTGACCGGGTTATTATTGGAGTGAATGGACGCTGTAGACTCTGCTCGTCTCTTACCACCGCGAACGGGTTTATGAGAACCCAGATCGTTTCACACAGACGCGGGAGGGTACCTTTTGCGTCAGTATTAGACGTCTAGTGGCGCGACAAATCGTCGGTATATTACGAGTTGGGATGAGAACGGGCTGGCTATTAACATGAACCGCTACGCCGAAGGAGCAGCACATCCACACGCACCAGACACCAAAATACAAACACATGTTTTCCATTTGATTGCTTTTAAATAAAGTTGTGTGCAGTTATACGGTAAATACGATTATTAAAAGTGTCCAATGTCTCCTTCCTGTTCCAGAACTGCTTGGTCCATGCCATTAATAGGCGGCCCGCTTTGTGCGTGTGCTTGTAAACATGATATTTAAGCCTGAATATTACGGTATTGTATTGTCTCTTGGATCGTACAACACCAGGTGCCCAGCCACAGCCGCCATTAACTTTTCAGTCGACATTTTGATGTACAGTAGGAACCAACAAAGTACAGTAGGAACCAAAGTGCCGGTGTTCCCTGGGACCCACGGAAGCAGAGAGCGTCTACATTCCGATTGGCTGTCAGTGTTTTGCCACTGAAACGCGTCATAGTAATTTGCATAAAGTTAAACTGTCTTGGTAGCGTTGGTCGCTTGTGATGCTTTGGTCGCTCTTGCCCATAGAAAGTGAATGACTTCCGGCGATTTGGTCGCTCAATTCGCTTCTGGTGTGAACGCACAGTAAGGCAAGGCAAGGCAGCTTTATTTATATAGCGCATTTCATACACAATGGCAACTCAATGCGCTTTACATAAAACAGTAAGAATTGAAATAAAGATAATAAAAAATAAATAAATAAATAAAAACTACAGAAGCATAAAATAATGATTTAAAAGGACATAACAGAAAGAGAAAGAAATAAAATACTATAATAGAGCAGAACGAGCTCAATCATAAGCACAGGAGAAGAGAAGTGTTTTAACCTGGATTTAAAAATGTTCACAGTTGGGGCTGATTTCAGTTCAGCTGGTAGTTTGTTCCAGTTTTGTGCAGCATAACAGCTAAAAGCTGCTTCACCATGTTTAGTTTGAACTCTGGGCTCCACTATCTGCGCTTATGGCGATGTGTGTTACAAGAACACACACAATTGATTAGTTTTACAGGCTAAATTGTAAGAACTGAGCGACACATTTGTTTGCGGGACAAGTCAAAACTGGTATTATAATAATATGATGAACGAATAATAACGAATCAAGCAGTTTAAAACTCTACTCTGCGCGTATGTGAGATGTGTGTCCCGACACAAGAACACAGATAATTTGTTAGTTGTACAGGCTTTATTGTAACATCTGAGACACATTGCTTTGAGGGACAAGGAAATACTGGTATTATAATGATGAACGAATAATAACGAGTCAAGCAGGTGAAGCCGTATGCGCATATGTCTCTGACTCAACAACGCACACATGTATTGTAGGCCTATCTACGATTTGATTGATTCGTTTAAGAGACATTTAATATATTTGGTTTGTTTCAGACAGACGAAACACACAATTATACGTGCGATGAATAATTCAGTTTAAGCCCCTTTTTGGCTTTCTAATCTCAATAGCTCATTGAGTGCCGATATCAATGTTGTGATGTGAACACAGTGTTAGATATCGTTAGCTAACGCCCATATACTGTATCTAGAAGCTAATGCCGGTCACTCACCATGACATCCCAGCCCAGTTCTCCACTAGTTTTCCTCGCACCACAACTCTATGTCTCTCCTCTGAACGTACCAATATAACCCTGGTCTGTTCCTGGTCTCTTTGACGCCTAGCAGGTTGTGGTCCAAAGTAAACATTTCAATTTACAACCTCAAAACTAGCTTCAGATCCATTTGCTTCCATTGTTCAACTTGACCGCTCTCCCCCAGGTTACGTCAAGGCCGATTGGCTGTGATGTGTTTTTTGATGCGTTAGTAAAATTCTCTCACAAAATTACTCCAGAAGCCATTATAGTGTATATATATATAAGCCTTTTTCTACATAATTTTCTTACACATTGATTTACAGGGGTCTCCAACCTGCACTATGCTCTTGCGTGTGTCTGTTTTTCATTTGGGTCTGAAGTCTGAAACTTGTGTAATCTACCTACCTACCTACCTACCTAGGGATGTACCCGAATCCGAATACGTTATTCAGGAAAGCACAGATAATGCGATGGAAACAGATATTTCTTCTACCCGAGGTTGCTTGTTATTATTCGAAAAAAAGAAGCCATGATTGCCATTATTCTTCTAATCGATTCATATCATTGTGGATGGCCACAAGATCAAAATGCCCATTCTATTTGCAACATAGGACTTTGATTTCACTAACGCGTCTCGCTGTCGTTTCATTTACTACACATTATTGAAAAGTGATCGCTATATTCTGTAGTTGCCCCCACCAAGTCAGCGCAAAAGATATCCCGGATATCACTCAGGGAAAGCCTCACTCAGGGCGTCATGTGCACAGTGGCGGACCTAGCAATTTGGGGGCCTAAGGCGAACATAGCATAGATCAGTAACCCCCGGGGCCCCTGGACACTGGGGGGGGGGGGTGCTGCGCGATTGTTGACGGGGGGGCGCACGCGTGGATTTTTATGGGGCCCTCAGGAACTTGGGGCCCTAGGCAACCGCCTAGTTTTGCCTAATGGTAAGTCCGCCCCTGCATGTGCAGGAGCTAGCGAGTGTGTGTGTGGCAGCTGGATTTCTTTCAAACCCCCACAACCTATACATCAAAAGCTTAAAACCTGTAGTTTTTAGTTGTGTGTTAATTTCCTCCTTTTAAAAAACCCAGTCAAAATATTAAAAAAGCAATGTTTTACCTTGTATTTCAGTCAATATTCATCCGTTTAAGCTGTAACATGCTGTATGTATCAGCCATAGGTTTCATGGAATTTTGACTTAGTGTCCACTAACGCCCTACCAAGTATTTCATGGTTATATAAACAGACAGCAACAAGTCCAAGTGACAGGAACAAGTGATTTGTGACACTTGCAATGGACTCTGCAGCACTCCCAGTAAAAAAAATTGCAAACAACCAGTGCTATCTGGGAGCACTTTAATATCAGCCCAACTGATACAACTAAAGTCATCTGCAAATTGTGCAAGGCCAAAATAAGCAGAGGCATGGATGTGAAACACCTAACAACATCTGTAATGCATAGCCATCTGCATTGCAGTTGTGCTAAACCTGTACAGTGATGTTAAAGCAAAGGTGTGGAAATCCCTTTTTAAGCATGGAGGGCGATGTGGTACGCTGTACCACTAGTGAGATCACTGGATCTGTGGCTGTGACACACAGACGTGTCACTGCCCTACTCAACATGGCCATGATCAATGTGGATCACACTGCAGTGAATATACTAGATCAGCTCCAGAACTGTATTGAAAATGAGGTCAATGGTCAGTTTTCTGTGCAGGTTTTTGTAACGGACAATGCCTCAAACATGGTGAAGGCCATCGCTGAGAGTGGCTTGTGCGCATCAGGTGCTCACTCCCTGCACTCAAATGCTCTGAAACAGTACCAAGGAGTGAGCCATGCCATCACCATCGGCAGGAAAATCACAGCATTTGTGCAATCAATCAAACAAGACCACTGTGAAACTCCACAAAATCCTGGAGGAGATTGGCCTCCCTGTGAATGCCATGCATGATGTGTCCACCAGGTGGAATTCTACATTCCCCACGCTCCAGCAACTGCTAGAGCAGAAAAGGGCAATCATTGCCAATTAATGCAACTTCTTTGGAGACACTGTTGGTTGAACTCTTCCAGCAAATCTTTGATGACCCCAATGGCCCCTACTTTAAGGCCACCCTCTTGGATCCCAGATTCAAGATGATGCCCAAGTCACTTGAGTGAGTCAGACTTTAACAGGCTGAAGTTGTTTCTGAGGTGGATCACAAGTTGACTCAGCTGACTGGGGAACCTGCTGCTGCAGCTGCTATTGATCTCTCCCCAGGTACGCAGCAAGGAGAGGGCACTCACAGCAAAAGCCTCTTTTGGGGAGCTATGTAAAATATGTCAAATAAATCTGAGACATCTGTGTCAACCTCAACACACCTGTCGTCCAGAAGTGTAGTAGATAACTACCTAGCAGAGTGCAACACAGAGTCCTCAGATCCACTGGTCACGTAAAGTGGTCACACATCTAGCACTGGTGTACGTGGCTGTGTAAGTATTTGACCTGTCCCCCAACAAGTGTCTCATCAGAGAGACTATTTAGCACAGCAGAAGAGGTTGTGTCTCTGCTCCAAACTGCTCCCAGCTCATGTGCAGCATCTGGTTTTCACCAAATACAACCTGGGAAAATTTGAATAATTTCACAAAGACCCATACATTAAGATAGGTGTTCAGTTTGTCATTTATTTCATTTATCAAAGAAGGGTTATGTTCAAGAAAAGGTCTGAAGGGTTTTTGAAAGAAAGACAAAAAAAAAGCAAGCAAAAAAAAGTTCATGTTCTACTGTAACTAGGTTTCCAATGTGAAACAATGATTTGATTTGTAAAGCTGTTTTTCTTTTTCTTTTGTTTCCCAGTCTAAACTGATTATTCATTGACCCATGTTAGGGAGGTATAGCCTTACATAAAATGCTAAGTAAGAAAATGTTTAAAAGACTGTTTTGATTTATAAAGCTTAATTTTCCTAGTTCAAAGTGACTGGTCAGTGTCCCCCAGTTAGTTTAGGGGGGTGGTGGTGGGGTTCAGATGGTTTGCATTCTAAAAAACTTAGTTCAGTAGGGAGGTAAAAATTAATACATAAATAAAACAGGCAAAAAAAGGTTCATGTGTTACTGTTATGTAATTACTGTTGTAAAGTAGTAATTCACATTTCCCTAGTAAACTGCAGTAACGTTAACACATCAAGAAACGCGACCGCAGCATCATTATTCCCTTCAACTAAAGGATATTTTTTTATATATCTTTACTGTAAATATTTTTTATTTCCAATGCAAAACAGAATCTTTCGATTTATACCATTTTCTTTTCTGTTTCTGATTGTTCAATGTCCCCCAGTTAAAGGGGTGGTGGTGGTGGGGTTCAGACAGTTCATAAAACCTAGTTAAAAAAAAGAGAGCGATGAAAAGTACAGTATGAGGATCCTCAGAGGATGTGGAAATATATTTCATAATTAATTACATGCCAATTTTAAATCAATTTGATGCTTTGAAGGCACAAACATTTCATTGACAATGAATATACAGTATGTACAACATATATATGTACATATATATGTACATTTGCCCGAACGTGACTTTTGGTATAAGCCCACATTCGGTCTTCTGTCCGAATACAGATAGGGAGACAGATAACTTTGTTCATTTAACAAATACAGATGATGTCTCTGTACACCTCTACTACCTACCTACATACCTTACCTAGCTATATACCTACTTACCTATCTACATACCTACCTATCTACATACTATACTAGCTTTACACCTACCTACCGATCTACTTACCCACCTACTTACTAATGTTCAATAAGTAATATTACATGATAGGGTGTGCTTTACCATCATTATTGTCATGACAATGATGCAATTAGGAACGAGGCACTTGTGCCAAGTTCTGCAAGCAAGCATTACTGCATTACATTAAGTAATATTGTGATTATACCACAGTTACCAACAAAATAAAAATATATAATTAAAATGTAGTCATATTGAGGGGCAATTCACTCTCAAAATAAAAATAAAAGAAAAATATCACATCTGTAGACTACTACTCCAGTTTACTACTCCAGCTAGAGAACCTTAGTAATGTCCTAGCAATAAAGACGCTTTCAAGCCCCTGTTGTCAAGTCAGCCAGCCAACTTGAGCTAATGCTTTCTAGAGATTGTGGATTTCCCAAACTGAATAAATACCACACATACATTTTTGCTACTACCTTCGCAAATTTCACAACCATTTTTAAGCTAGTAGCTATGGGTGTTATGGGTGGAATCAATGGTTGAGTAATATAGGGATGAGGCATTTCTCATTTGAGCACACCATTTGCTTAAATGAGACCTGAGCACACTGTCATGCTCATTTTATCGCATTCTAAAGGTCTACTTGACCAGTTGCTAGGTCGGAACTACCTTTGGTATAATGCTCTTTAATATCTGCTAATACATCTACTGTAAATTACTTAAAAGGGCTCAACTGAAATTACAGTGTTTCTCCAATAGGTGGTGCTCTCCCTGTGGTTTACATTTGGTGATTAGGTTGCTCTTTAAGTATGTCTGATGGAAAAGCATTTCAAGAGAAAGCATCTTAATTCTGTTGGCAGTGGAACTAACAGCTAATTTGTATATGTATTGATTTCATAATTTGTAGTAATTTTAGACGCCATGTTTTTACTATATTATTTATTTGAAATGGCCATGTCTGTGTACTCATAGCCGCATCACCTGACAACTCTACACCACAGGCAAAGAACGAAGCTACTATACTTGTAATCCCTTAAGAAAAAAAAAAACATATTTACCCAATCCGTATGAAGCCGTTTATAACATTTATCAATTGAGTGTGTGTGTATATATATATATATATATATATATATATATATATATATATATATATATATATATATATATATATCCTGGAGTACATAAAGGGCAAAATACTGGAAGGTACACTGTGGGAGGATAGATGGAGGAAGTTCAGGAAAAAGGAATATAGCCAGAGAAAAAAAAACTGACCATGCATTATACTTGAAGAACTCTCTTTGACACTCCCTCGCTCTCCCTGAAGGTTAGCTGTGTTCACCAGGACTATTGTTCAGCATGGTATTGCTCCCTGCGTATGGATTGTATAGCCTTACAACGTGTATCGAATCATATTGAGGGTGCCATTTCATTTCAAAACAAAAGTTTCTTTTGGACTCTTATAGCTTTCCCTGCAGTCAAATATGGTTGCTGTTGGAAACTTGGGCGCTGCACATAGATTCTGTGGGTTCTCCAATATTGTGTATTGTAAACCTTACTTGTAAGTCACTTTTCATAAAAGTGTCTGCTAAATAAATAAATGCAAATGGCCTAGCAGCATCTCAACACACTTTACTCCCATTGAGGATGCAAGGTTTTTACACATTTCACGCCCACCCTTTCTCCCTCTTGAAGTAAGCAGAGATGGATCGGAGCCAGTCCATTAAACCTGGAACATACTTGTGATGTCAAAATGTGTGCGGGTACATAAAACACACCATCACCATTTCAAGGGAAATATGGGCAACTTTAGAGGAAGAGTGTGAAAATGGCACTGTGCATGTTCTGAAGCCGCTGTCAAATCATTGCATGCAAGGTTAACCATGGTAATCTAACATAGGACCACTTGAAACGACTATCAACATGAAACATGTCTATCAACGTGAAATCAAAGTGTGACTGGGCTTTTGCTGTCAGAAAGTGTGACTGGCTTTCTGACATCAGTGTTTTTTGTTTGTCTTTTGTTTTTTTTTGTAAGGCAGGTATAACTGTCTGGCCAAAATATGTGCGGGAAGTAAAAGTGTATCATGCACTGTAAACATGCACTGTAAACATGTTCTTGAACCCCAAG
The DNA here is from genome assembly GCA_030340625.1 of Merluccius polli. Taxonomy (NCBI): domain Eukaryota; kingdom Metazoa; phylum Chordata; class Actinopteri; order Gadiformes; family Merlucciidae; genus Merluccius; species Merluccius polli. Next base: position 338,352 of record JAOPHQ010003696.1, on the reverse strand, counting down.
AGAACACGCCTTGACTGCACCTCACAATCTGCAAGCGTCACTTAACTTTATGTGGATATTTTACCATTGTTAATTCTGGTATATACAGCATTGATTTCTATATGGTATACATTTTCGATTAAATCATTATTCATTTTTTTCTCTCTACAATAATTGATTAATATATTGTTTGGTTCGCAGTGCATACCAATCCGTGGACCCTGTACCCTACGGTTCAATACGAATACACATACCGCTTCACCCATATTGGTTATATAGTAGAGTATTATAATATGATATTGGTAATATAATAAAATATTGATAGCATAATATTGCTAAGAAAATACAATTTTGGTCATATAATATATGACTAAAACGATACCAAAATATAATATAATATAGGTAATATAATATTATATTGGTAAGAAAATATAATTTTGGTCATTTTAATATACAGTATTATAATACTATGTACTATTAAAGGTCTGGAGTCTCTGTCCTACCCATAGACCCAGGGTCTCTGTCCTACCCATAGTCCTACCCATATCAGATCGACCCATAGTCTTACCTGTAGAACTATGGGTAAGACTATTATACCAGTCCTACCCATAGTCCTACCCATACCAGTCCTACCCATAGTGAGCTGGAAATAAACAGACAACGAATGGATGGGTGGATAATACCAATAATAAATATTGGTAATCTCTGTGTCTGTCTGGTGTTGTTGTAGTGGGCTGCCATGCCGCTCTTTGACAAGCTCTGCTAATGGGCTCACTGACAACACTCACTGACCCAAATTCCAGACTATGGGGCCGCGACACTGCTGCCGAGTCTGTGGGGCCCCTACGTATCTTTTTGTTTGTGTGAGGTCTCCACTGTGCTTGTGTGTGTGTGCGGCACGCATGCACAAAAGACGAAGGACATAAATGAGATGTATAAAGAGGCAGAATAGAGAATTGATGTTGACTTCCCTTCTCAAGTGGAGCAGAAAAGCTTGTCTTAATAAGTCATAATTTCAAAACTACAGCAAAAACAAATATGTGTGACATAACTGGTGTATCAGAAAACCGGCAGAGAGCTGTCCTATCAGCTGTCTTCTGAACAACTATTTTTCCAGCACTTCAAGCCTCTCCTGTGTGTCTTCAGTGGCCATCATACAACGGGAAACATTACATTACCTGTGCTTTCCTATTAACTGCTGCAAACAAAAATGAATTACATTTTCAACTAACTGTTTTTTTTTTAAAGCGGGTTGGAAAACAAAGGATAATTAAACAGCTTATTGCTTTTCCCTAGATATACTTAATTGGGCCATAAATAGATAGTTTAATTGGGAAATATAAAATGTTTAATCAAATTAATAGCCGTGAGGAAAAGAAATACACAAACACTCAAAAGACACAGGAAAATTGCACAATCACAAACAAACGCGTAGATCAAAAAAGGTTTGCTTTATTTGAGGGAGTGATCAAAGTAGCTGTATAATTTAGGGGGATTTGTTCATTCTCATATGCTATGATGTAATCATTGTTTTGATTGGTTTTCTCTTTAGTTTTTTGATGAATACAATAAGAGATGTAAACGCACGCAGAAACAGAAAAACACGTACACACGTTCTGTAGGTATCGGTTAATGTGTAAATTGTGCTTGTGTGTGCGTGTGCACACGCATGCAAAAAAAAAAGATGAGATGTACTGTATAATGAGATGTATAAAGAGGCAAAATAGAGAATTGATGTTGAGTTCCCTTCTCAAGTGGAACACACAGGAACAGGAACATTGCACACATAATAAAAAAATGTTATTCTTTTTTTGAGGGAGTGATCAAAGTAGCTGTATAATTAAGGCGGATTGGTTCATTCTCACGTTATGATGTAATCATCATTTTGATTGGTTTTCTCTTTTGTTGTTTGATGAATACAATGAAATATGCAGAAACAAACACAACCACACACATCCTGGGGAGTAGATGTAGGTAGGTTTCAATCAATGTGCACCTGTATGTGCATGTGTGAATGTGTGGGTGTGAGTGTGTGTGTGCGCACACCTGTTTGTGTATGTGTGGGTGTGAGTGTGTGTGTAGTGATTTTGTGTGGTTTGCGGTTGCCCTTGGCTGGTATCCACACAGGGGTTACTGGTGGCCGTGGTGGTGTAAAAGGCAGGCTGGGGTGATATTAGGTTCATGGCACACAACACAGTTCCCTTTTCTACAAAACCACCACCACCAGCACCCTTAGGAGCACACACCGTAGCAGAGGGCACCACATCGCACACAGCACATGCTCCATTCCAGGAAATCCTAGCGCTGAGCTGAATAATTGATTATCCTAGTCTCCCCGCTGTCTCTACGCGATCTGTTTCTTTATCAGCCTCTCTGTCTTGTCTGCTCGTCTGCCCCTTGTCCCTGCTAGCCCCGTCGTCCGACCGGCCTGCCTTGGCCTCACCCCTTCCCGTTGGCTGGTCCCTGGCTCAATATCTCTCAGCATATTCTATTAACTCTTCCCAGCGACCAGAGCAAAGCAGAGAACAGTTTATTGCTCAATTGAGTGTGTTACGGCCAAGCCTTGTGGTCAAAACAAAGAGGGGAGTCCACACATGATCAAGGGTTTAAGTAATATATTTATTCACAGAAATAATACACAATATAAGAATGTAAGGTGAAGTCTGTATCATCAGTAGTGTGTGTAGTGTATGAGTGGAATATGTGTTGTGGGATGTTTTATGATGTGAACAAAACAAAAAGGAACCATGGGGGGGAAAAGGGGGAATGAGTTCAGGCCTACACAGCAGCACATATGCACGCACGCACACACACATGCACACACACAAACACACATGCACAGAACTGCACCACTTAAAAATGTGTTGTGCTGTTCTTTGTGTTTATTAACTCCATAAGGAATCCTAATCGCTTAAAACATTTTTGAGGTGTGAAATAAAGGCTCTTGTTTGATCTAAAGAAGCGAGGACTGGCACTGATAGTTTCAGAACTTGATATTTGATGTTCATGATCCCTATGCGCCTGTACCCACACATATACACACACATATGCACACACTCACACCCACACACATGTGCGTGCACACATGCACGCAAACAGAGGTTTCAACTGCATTGAGTAGCTAAGTGTTTAGACATTAACAAGAGGATGTGAGTGCATGGATGAAGCCACAGCATCTACGAGGCACAGTAAATGCGTACATGTCTGCTGAGAAAGGCCTGAAATAGAAATGCCAGTATCATGACCTCACCCTCCTGCCTGAAAGTCTGTGCTGACCAGCTGGCCCCCATCTTCATAGCAATCTTCAACAGATCACTGGAGCTGTGTGAAGTTCCCTCCTGCTTCAAAAGCTCCACAATCATCCCAGTCCCTAAGAAACCATCTATCTCAGGATTAAATGACTACAGGCCCGTCTGTGGTCATAAAATCCTTAGAGAGACTGGTGTTGGCCCACCTGAAGGACATCACAGGCCTCCTGCTGGACCCCCTGCAGGTAGCAGGTCAATGGAAGACGCAGTCAACATACGACTGCACTACATCCTGCGACACCTCAACTCCTCAGTGACATATGCAAGGGTCCTGTTTGTGGACTTGTCGACTCGGCGTTCAACACCATCGTCCCAGAAGTCCTTCACTCAAAACTCACCCAGCTCACTGTACCAGTCCCCACCTGTCAGTAGATCACAAACTTCCTGACAGACAGGAGGCAGCAGGTGAGGCTGGGAAAAATTACATCTAGTACCCGGACAATCAGCACTGTTGCCCCCCAGGGATATGTGGTCTCCCCTCTGCTCTTCTCCCTCCACACCAAGGAGTGCACCTCAGGAGACCCGTCTGTTAAACTCCTGAAGTTTGCAGACACCCCAGTCATCAGCCTCATCCGGAACGGTGATGAGAACAATCCCTGTGCAATAAACTCTAACACTAGACATCCACTGTGCCTACACATTCTAAATCTAGATTCTAGATATTATATATAGTTCATCCCGAGAGTGCCCATATACGGGCAATCTCAGATAGTAAGGCATTTTACAGATGATAAGGCATTTTAAAATGATAAAATGCCATCATGTGATACATCCCAAACAAAATAATGAGCATGTAAGAGTTATGTATTCCATAACTGTGCATGTGCACATGCACAGCAATAGCGATCTTTTTCCCGTCATGTTATCGACACAATCTACATATCATATGAAAGCTGAAACTCTGCTGGTTCCAACAGTCCAAACCATATCACTGTGACCAAAACTCACCGAACTAGAGGCCAAAAACCATCAAGAATAAACTTCACTTTTTCTAGTTACATCTGGAATTCATAACTTCTGTCTTACCTGTTTTTGTCATCAAAATTGTGTTTGATTGCTTAAAACCACCATAAACAGATAATCCAGTGTCTGAGCACTATTTTGAAACCCCACAATCATGTTTACAATAATATATAGTAGTATAGTAAGGGTTTTACAGAAAATATGTCAATTGCCTTTACCATCTCTCCTTGCATGTCTATAGGCCTGTCTGTATTTGTGTGTGTGCATGTATTTCAGGCCTGTGTGTAAAAAAAACAACATTGAGTGATAAAAGATTTTCCCAATGCGGGATTAATAAAGTCAATCTTAATCTTAATCTTTAATCAGAACACCGTCTTTATCGCCATCTGGTGGCCATATGGTGCAATTGGGATGGTTTGGCTTGGTGTTATTCAATTCTATTCGCACTGACCTTTCAATAGAGGGGTCAAATGTCAAAATGGAAGAATGGGTTCTCGAGATATTCAACTATTTGTGTCTCATCATGTTTGTAATGTCAATTTTGCATTGGTTTGCATTGGATTTATTGTTTTTATTTGAAGACTCTGCCTAAACCTATCACCACCAAAACCTATATCTTTGCTACTTCACTTTATTGGCATCAAATCTTGACCCAGGCACTCATCGGATGTTGTGTTTTGGCCCTATAGTGCTATGGGGCAACTGATAATGCACTCAGGTGGAAATTAAATCCTATTTATGCTGTGTTCTAGCTTCATTCACTCTGATCCAGTAGCATCCACATTCTTATTCTTATTCTTATCCATCCATCCATCTTCTGCCGCTTATCCGGGGTCGGGTCGCGGGGGGCAGCAGCCTAAGCAGGGAAGCCCAGACTTCCCTTTCCCCAGGTACTTCGTCCAGCTCTTCCTGGGGGATCCCGAGGCGTTCCCAGGCCAGCCGAGAGACATAGTCTCTCCAGCGTGTCCTGGGTCTTCCCCGGGGTCTCCTACCAGTGGGACGTGCCCTGAACGCCTCACCAGGGAGGCGTCCGGGAGGCATACTAGACTAGATGCTAACTAGATGCCCGAGCCACCTCATCTGGCTCCTCTCAACGCGGAGGAGTAGTGGGTCTACTCCGAGCTCCTCCCGGATGACCGAGCTTCTCACCCTATCTCTAAGGGAGAGCCCAGCCACCCTGCGGAGGAAGCTAATTTCGGCCGCTTGTACCCACTATCTTGTTCTTTCGGTCATTACCCAAAGCTCATGACCATAGGTGAGGGCAGGAACGTAGATCGACTGGTAAATCGAGAGCTTTGCCTTTCGGCTCAGCTCCCTCTTCACCACGATGGATCCGTGCAGAGTCCGCATTACTGCAGACGCCGCACCGATCCGCCTGTCGATCTCCCGCTCCAACCTCCCCTCACTCCTGAACAAGACCCCGAGGTACTTGAACTCCTCCACTTGGGGCAGGATCTCATCCCCGACCCGGAGAGTGCACTCCACCCTTTTCCGGTTGAGGACCATGGACTCGGATTTGGAGGTGCTGATTCTCATCCCGGCCGCTTCACAGTCGGCTGCGAACCGGTCCAGCGAGAGTTGGAGGTCACAGTCTGATGAAGCCAACAGGACCACATCATCCGCAAAAAGCAGAGACCCAATCCTGAGGTCACCAAACCGGACCCCCTCAACGCCCTGGCTGTGCCTAGAAATCCTGTCCATAAAAATTATGAACAGGATCGGTGACAAAGGGCAGCCCTGGCGGAGTCCAACCCTCACTGGAAACAAGTCCGACTTATTACTGGCAATGCGGACCAAGCTCTGACACCGGTCATACAGGGAACGGACAGTCCGTATTAGGGGGTCCGATACCCCGTACTCCCGGAGAACCCCCCACAGGACTCCCCGAGAGACACGGTCGAATGCCTTCTCCAAGTCCACAAAGCACATGTGGACTGGTTGGGCAAACTCCCATGCACCCTCAAGGATCCTGCAGAGGGTGTAGAGCTGGTCCACTGTTCCACGGCCTGGACGAAAACCACATTGCTCCTCCTGAATCCGAGGTTCGACTATCCGACTGACCCTCCTCTCCAGCACCCCTGAATAGACCTTACCAGGAAGGCTGAGGAGTGTGATCCCCCTATAGTTGGAACACACCCTCTGGTACCCCTTCTTAAAAAGAGGGACCACCACCCCAGTCAATCCAGGGGCACTGCCCCCGATGTCCACGCGATGCTGCAGAGTTGTGTCAACCAAGACAGCCCCACAACATCCAGGGCCTTAAGGAACTCCGGGCGGACCTCATCCACCCCCGGGGCCCTGCCACCAAGGAGCTTCCTGACCACCTCGGCAACCTCAGCCCCAGAGATAGGAGAGCCCACACCCGAGTCCCCAGGCCCTGCTTCCTTACCGGAAGGCGTGTCGGTGGGATTGAGGAGGTCTTCGAAGTATTCCTTCCACCGATCCACAACGTCCCGAGTCGAGGTCAGCAGCGCACCGTCTCCACCATACACAATATTGACGATGCACTGCTTCCCCCTCCTGAGACGCCGGATGGTGGTCCAGAACCTCTTCAAAGCCGTCCGGAAGTCGTTCTCCATGGCATCACCGAACTCCTCCCATGTCCGGGTTTTTGCCTCAGTAACCGCCACAGTTGCGTTCTGCTTGGACTGCCGGTACCTGCCTGCTGCTTCCGGAGTCCCACAGGCCAAAAAGGTCCTATAGGACTCCTTCTTCAGTTTCCCTCACCGCCGGTGTCCACCAGCGGGTTCGGGAATTGCCGCCACGGCAGGCACCGACCACCTTGCGGCCACAGCTCTGGTCGGCTGCCTTAACAATGGAGGCGCGGAACATGGTCCACTCGGACTCAATGTCCCCCGCCTCCCCCGGTACATGGTCAAAACTCTCCCAGAGGTGGGAGTAGAAGCTCTCTCTGACAGGAGACTCTGCTAGACGTTCCCAGCAGACCCTCACAATACGTTTGGGTCTGCCAGGTCTGACCGGCATCCTCCCCCACCATCGCAGCCAGCTCACCACCAGGTGGTGATCAGTTGACAGCTCCACCCCTCTCTTCGCCCGAGTGTCCAAGACATGCGGCTGCAAGTCCGACGACACGACTACAAAGTCAATCATCGAACTGCGGCCTAGGGTGTCCTGGTGCCAAGTGCACATATGGACATGACATATGCTTGAACATGGTGTTCATTATGGACAATCTGTGATGAGCACAGAAGTCCAATAACTGAACACCACTCGGGTTCAGATCGGGGGGGCCGTTCCTCCCAATCACACCCCTCCAGGTCTCACTGTTGCTGCCAACGTGAGCGTTGAAGTCCCCCAGCAGAACGAGGGAATCCCCAGAGGGAGCACTTTCCAGCACCCCCTCCAAGGAGTCCAAAAAGGGTGGATACTCTGAACTGCTGTTTGGACCATAGGCACAAACAACAGTCAGGATCCGTCCCCCCACCCGAAGGCGGAGGGAGGCTACCCTCCCGTCTACCGGGGTGAACTCCAACATACTGGCACCAAGCCTGGAGGCAATAAGTATTGCCACATCTGCCCGGCGCCTCTCACCAGTGGCAACTCCAGAGTGGAAGAGAGTCCAACCCCTCTCGAGAAGACTGGTTCCAGAGCCCTTGCTATGCGTCGAGGTGAGGCCGACTATATCTAGCCGGAACTTCTCAACCTCGCGCACCAGCTCAGGCTCCTTCCCCACCAGAGAGGTGACGTTCCACGTCCCTAGAGCTAGCTTCTGCAGCCGAGGATCGGACCGCCAAGGTCCCCGCCTTCGGCCGCCGCCCAGCTCGCACTGCACCCGACCCCTTTGGCCCCTCCTGCTGGTGGTGAGCCGGCGGGAAGGGGGTCCCACGTCATCGCTTCGGGCTGTGCCCGGCCGGGCCCCATGGGTATAGGCCCGGCCACCAGGCGCTCGCCCCCGAGCCCCACCCCCAGGCCTGGCTCCCGGGGGGGGGCCCCCGGTGACCCACGTCCGGGCGAGGGACATGCAAGACCATTTATTTGTATCATCATAAGGGGTCTGTCATGGCCACAGTGTGGTGCTGTGTGTTCTCCTCCTGTTTCGGCCACACCCCCTGCTTGTCTACTGCTCACACCTGGTCCGCATCAACTCATCAACTCCCCTTCAAATACACCTGGTTTCCCTGAGTTCGTCGCCAGATCGTACTACTAGACACCGTGGTAGTTACTCGTGCCTGGCTCCAGTGTATACTCTTTTTCTAGCAGTTCTTGTGCTGAGTTTTCCATGCCTCATCTTTTGTTCTCTTTGTTTTAGTTTGTGGACCTTCACCCCCCAGCCTGCTCGCCTCACTCCTTCCAGCCGATCCACCCCCACTCGCCAACCTGCTTCCCCCCCCCCCCTCTGCCTCATTCCTGATTCATCAAATAAACCTGTTCATCTTCACTCCACTACCGTCTCTGTGTTCCGCTATTGGGTCCAGCAGCTATCGCCATAACAGGGTCTTCTGAGCTACCCTTTGTCTGGCCCCTCCCCCCGGACCTGTTTGCCATGGGTGACCCTACCAGCGGCATAAAAGCCCCTGACAACGGAGCTCCTGGGGGTCAATGGGACACACAAACCCCTCCACCACGGTAAGGTAGTAGCTCAGGGAGGGGATTCTTCTTCTTCTTATTATTATTATTATTATTATATAATTATTATTATTTCACATTCACAACAATCCCACAGGTGTTCTCTTTCCATACCAAGTTTAACTTACAAGCCCTTGTAGTTGTGGAGATAGTCTATTCAGTTTGTGTTATTTTCGGCAAAAACCTGAGAAAGAGGCCTGGGGATGAGGAGGTTCAACACAGTTTTTAACTTATTATTGTCAAATATAATTCCAGGCATGCTGTATATACTGAATTGATAGGTGGTTTTATATGGAATAACATTCTATATATTTTTTCTATGTATATATATATATATATATATATATATATATATATATATATATATATATATATATATATATTAGGGATGGGCATAATTAATCGATGATCGATCATTGATCGTTAAGAAATGTGTCGATCAATTTATATTGTTATCGATCAAAAGGACGTTGTGTTGCATAAGTCTTGAAGCGGTGCGGTGATCGCGGCTTTAGTTCCCCGTGTCTGGTGGCTGTAATTCGGAGCGTGAATATCGGTTGAATATCTAATATCTTTCTAACTTTAAAAAACACTTTAGTATTTTTTTAAACGATAGTCGCACATCCCTCGTACGCCGTGAAGGTGAACCCTCCCGGACTCCGCTATTAACATGAACCGCTCCGCCGGAGGAGCCACACACACACACGCACCGGACACCACAATACAAACACACATGTTTTACATTTGATTTTAAATAAAGTTGTGTGCAGTTATACGGTTAAATACGATTATTGGTTAATGACCGATCGCGTACTGCGGTCAAGACAGCCGTCTCTCGGTTTCGCGTGGTCAAGCCAGCCGCTCCAACATTTTCAATATTTCCATAAATGTGACATTTTAGCAAAACGTTCAGCCTCATATATGTTTTCTGACTAAGGTATTGCTTTTAGATAGTTCATGCAATTGTTTCTAAATGTGTGGCTCATCTTTTTGTCGCAAGCCTGTTCTGAGCGCCGGCTGCATATTGTATCGGCATATGTCGGCCTTTTCCCCTTTTTTCAAAACAGTTATACAGTTTAATGCCCACTTTTACTGCCTTGTTTGATTATTGTTGGCCGATAAGTAGGCTACTTATTGTGATTGGAAAGATGTAGTCTTGTTGAATCGTTAGGCGCATTGTTCGGCTTTTACGAGCGCCGCATAGCCTATAACCAGGGACGGGCTGCCATAGGGAGGTTCGGCCGGACGATTTCAGGACGATTATTTTGTATTTTTTACTATGTGTATTATTATTTTTGGGCCGGTCTAGATTATTGGGCCGGTCCAGGACTGTCATAATACGTCGGTCGTAGGTCCGGGGTGCGTATTATGTGTATTATGTGTATTATGTGCCTCCTTATTGCACTCTGCAGAGTGGGAGCAATCCTTTCTCTGAGAGTTATAGTATAGGAGGTCAGCTTTGACAGAGATCAAGAATGCTCTTCTACAGTTAGGGTTCACCACAGACTACCTTGCAGAAATACTAGTACCAACACATCTTCAGTTTTGCTGTGTTGCCAGTCCCTATATGGTACGCATGACATTTGTGTGTTGTAAAGTATAAATACACTTGTGTAGAATTAAATGGTGTCCAGTCTTGCTCGCACATTTTGGAAGTCTGGTTGTACCCAATATCGTATTAAACTGCTTGAACTGCTTGTTGCTGCTTCAACTGCTTGTTGAGTTTTCAACTCTTCAAACTGAGCATTAAAATTCACTCTGATGTACATGTCATGTTCCACATATTACAGCATTACATTCTGCACCATTGCACTATTGTCTTCTTGTTACAAATGTTTATATATATATATATATATATATATATATATATATATATATATAAACATTTTATATCTGTACATAGTAGTTTGTTACAACAGTACTGTTTATGTTAACCTAGCTTTGTTGTCTACTTGGGCAATAAAGCTGATTCTGATTATTACAGCTAATATAGCACCAAACAATACCATATGCTCACAAACAAAATACTGCAGACATTTAAAAACTACTATTTAATTAAACATTAAGGTGTTTATTTAGTTTTAGTTTTTTTTTAGTACTAGGTGCAGGAAACTCCATGAAAATGGAGGAAAAAAACATTAAATGTGATACATTACTTCATACAATGAAGCTCATTAGGGTTGAAAGGTCAAACAAAATTGCTGTTCGGTCTCCCATTGGTTCCAAACAAAGCTGCTGCCACAACCCCTGTAGCCACAATCCAAGTTATCTGTTTGATTTTTGATTTTGTTTTGCTGGCCCCTTCAGGGATACATTCTTATTCACAGAGAATGCATTTTTACTGGCACGTCGTACGTCACGTTCCTCTGTGTAGATAGCATAACTGCACGCTGTGGAGACAGATTCCATGTCACATGCTGAATTAGACTAATAGTACTTTCCGTTTGCTCCAGACTGTGCTACCGTCTTAATTGATGGCTCTTGTCAGGCACTCTGTACCGGCGATGGCACAATGGAAAACAAACATGTACACAATGATAGACGAGTGGGGGCGCCGTAATGGGGAGAGATTATTGATGTGTCATTTATCCAACATGTCATTATCTTTTTTCCATACGCCTCGTGACGTCTGACGACACAACGTATCGTCTCGTGTACCAACTCCATTTCACCAATGGAGCGCAACACCCTACCATACTGGGTGACGTGTTGTGGGTGACTAACAAGACAATAATTCATTGCATTTATATAGTGCTTTTCAAAACACTCAAAGCGTTTTATGTATGGAGTGTGTGTGTGGGGGCTATACACGACACAATTGACTCCCTAGGACAACACACATACCATATGGTGCTGACCTGACCACATACAACTGTGGCCACACACTCACTAAGCATATCACTCACAGTTTTCTTGCAGTTCAACTAAATATTGGCATTGTGTGTAAAGCTGCAGGAGATGGTGGTACCAATGTTGCAGAGATGGGCTTGTATGTTAGCCACTGGAGTCCTACTGAGGACCACGAACGACCATGCTTGCGTTGGTTGTTTTTTTGTGTACGTTTGCATGTAAAACTGTTGATTATGTGTGGTTTTGTTGTCGTCATTGTACCCTAAGAAGTCCTCTTTTTCCTATCAATGTTGTAAATGAACATCCCTCAAATTGTTAATCCAGTAGGTCATCTAGTCTTCCAAGTCAAACCAAACATGTGTGGTGTAGTGTGCTACATTACATCATTGCTCTAATGCAATATAATATATTGTAGTATTGTATTGGAGTATTGCCAAATGCTGGACCTAAGAATAACAGCATGCCTGATCAGACACAGCCAGGATAGTTAAACAAAATTAGTTTAGTCCATCAAAAAATGCATAAATACATTTGCTTGACTTTTCATTTGTTTGTATTTGAGAAAAGCTCTGCCAGATATACACTCACCGGCCACTTTATTAGGTACACCTGTCCAACTGCTCGTTAACGCAAATTTCTAATCAGCCAATCACATGGCAGCAACTCAATGCATTTAGGCATGTAGACATGGTCAGGACGATCTGCTGCAGTTCAAACCGAGCATCAGAATGGGGAAGAAAGGTGATTTAAGTGACTTTGAACGTGGCATGGTTGTTGGTGCCAGACGGGCTGGTCTGAGTATTTCAGAGACTGCTGATCTACTGGGATTTTCACGCACAACCATCTCTAGGGTTTACAGAGAATGGTCAGAAAAAGAGAAAATATCCAGTGAGCGGCAGTTCTGTGGGCGCAAATGCCTTGTTGATGCTAGAGGTCAGAGGAGAATGGCCAGACTGGTTCGAGCTGATAGAAAGGCAACTGTAACTCAAATAACCACTCGTTACAACAGGTATGCAGAAGAGCATCTCTGAACGCACAACACGTCAAACCTTGAGGCGGATGGGCTACAGCAGCAGAAGACCACACCGGGTGCCACTCCTGTCAGCTAAGAACAGGAAACTGAGGCTACAATTCGCACAGGCTCACCAAAATTGGACAATCGAAGATTGGAAAAACGTTGCCTGGTCTGATGAGTCTCGATTTCTGCTGCGACATTCGGATGGTAGGGTCAGAATTTGGCGTCAACAACATGAAAGCATGGATCCATCCTGCCTTGTATCAACGGTTCAGGCTGGTGGTGGTGGTGTAATGGTGTGGGGGATATTTTCCTGGCACACTTTGGGCTTATTAGTACCAATTGAGCATCGTGTCAAAGCCACAGACTACCTGAGTATTGTTGCTGACCATGTCCATCCCTTTATGACCACAGTGTACCCATCTTCTGATGGCTACTTCCAGCAGGATAACGCGCCATGTCATAAAGCGCGAATCATCTCAGACTGGTTTCTTGAACATGACAATGAGTTCACTGTACTCAAATGGCCTCCACAGTCACCAGATCTCAATCCAATAGAGCACCTTTGGGATGTGGTGGAACGGGAGATTCGCATCATGGATGTGCAGCCGACAAATCTGCAGCAACTGCGTGATGCTATCATGTCAATATGGACCAAACTCTCTGAGGAATGTTTCCAGTACCTTGTTGAATCTGTGCCACGAAGGATTAAGGCAGTTCTGAAGGCAAAAGGGGGTCCAACCTGGTACTAGCAAGGTGTACCTAATAAAGTGGCCGTTGAGTGTATATTTCCATTTGGAAAAGATGGCAGTGTGATTGCCTCTTTATTTTCTGTGTGCTTTTATTCATTAAACATTGAGTGACATGTCCAGGGAGGGGCCAGTGGTGGCCCCCACTGAAGTGATTGGCTACCCTTGCAATTTGATAAGTCCAAAAAACGAGGTGGAAGGTAGTTTGGTTGAACTTCATGGTGTTCAGCTGAGAGAGCACACCCCTGAATTATCGAATTATATAATTATATTAAAGAATGATAAATAATGAATCACGCAGTTGAGAAGTCATATGGCGATGTGTGTCTGACACAAGTACATACACAATTAGATAGTTTTATAGGCTATATTGTACAATTTGAGACATACAGTATTCGTTTGAGGGAAGTCCTACTTACATTGGGCTGCCAATTATTGTTCCAATTAGATTTAAGGTGCATTCACTTGAGATGAGGTAGGACACCGTACGTGTTGCTAGGTCGGCATTGTTTTCTCGAGCACAGCAAGTTTAAAACACACCAAATCACCCACAACTTAAAACATTGTCCTTTTGGACTGTACTGCAAATCTATTGGTTGGTGCATTACGTCATGCGGTGCGCCATGTCAAAGTTGAAATAATTTCAACTTCAAAGCGAGTCCCCTCCGCAGAAAAGCAACGCTAGGTCGGGCGCATGCCACCCCCCCCTTCCTGAAATTGCCGCGCCGCTTTCCCTGTAGGAAAACAATGGAGTGGGTCACACACGCTGTCTTAACACATCTCAAGTGAGCACACCTTTAGGTCTTTGGGAAATGGTTGCAACAAGTTAGGAGGGTGCATAACTGCTGTACCTGTTGCTGATACAAAACAATGCCCTGTTGTCTGTAGCTTCTGATCTTTATAAACATAAACGCTCATTAAACGTTTTCGGGAGGTAATAACAGTTGAGGTGAAACAAGTCGATTCGACAAACCAAGCAAGACAACGGCAAACTGAAACGCAGCCCTGCAGATCTCTTAAGCGCACCTCTTTCTTTATTCGAAAGCTGAAAAACAGATTGAAAGTCGGCAGGTAAAAACCCAAAGCAATAAACAGTATATCTCTTGAAAATGTCTCGGGAGTAAAAAAATAAATAAAAAAGAGCTGGACTCCCTCTATTCTTTCCCCACTCCCATGTCTAATAAATTTAGAAATAAGCAGGGTTAGACAAGTCAGATCATCGAGTGCATTAGATTTGATTATTGCCATTTGCCTCTAACACTGTGTTATTGCTTTGGGATCCCCAGAGAGGAGCTCTCTAGCCTGCGTGTGGAAGGCAGGCAGGAGGCTCTCGCCATTGAAATTGGGCATAGCCTGCAAGGAGGAAGCCAAGGGAGCAGAAGGGGAGCTGGGGGGAGAAGCAGAAATGGAGCAGAGGCAGAGAGGCAAGGTGTTGGAAGATGCAAGGTGGCTCAGAGAAGTTCAGACTTAATAAGAGCCTCTCTCTCTCTCTCTCTCTCTCTCTCTCCTTCTCCTTTTCTTCTCTTATCTATGATGTGGTATTGGGGAGTGGGGGGGGGGTTCAGCAGGGAACAGAAAAGGAGGCAGAAGGAATCTATTGAAGAAAGTAGTGCTGAGCGTTAATTGAATAGGACTGTTTTAAATCTTCTTCGTGGGCATCTTTCATCTCCACGTCGCATCGTTGATACGCAACATCATAATTAGAAGGAGTAATTATACGTTTGACTTAAAGACATTTCATGACATTAATTGTATTTTTTTTTTAAAAACAAGGGACAATGAAAGGAGAAACTTCAAGAATGGGGAGGTGGGAAAAAAGAAAGACTTAAAAGAAAGGAGACATAAAGAAATAGTGCGGCAACGTTTTTTAATATGGAAAGGGAAATACGGCAGAAGCAGTAGGGCTCTCCTCCTGGAGGAGCCATGAGCACTGTGGATTTGATAAAATGGCAGAATATGAATTCCAGTCGATCATAATATAATGCGCCGGGGGAATCTATTATGGCGGCAGTATATTAGTCTCCTAGAAACCGTAGCCAGTTCCTGGAGGTGCGTGGCTGTAGCGGCTGCTCTGGGGCCTGTGGATGCTTCCGGATCCCGTGAGTGTAAAGGCCTGCTTTAAACATATGAGGATTGATTGTGTCAAGGATACCTTCTGTCATGCCTGTAAAGCGGGGAGTCTTTACTCATATGGTAAGCATGATCAATATTATCCAAAGACGACAAAAACAATATCTGTAAGAAAACAAAGGTACCTTTCTTTGCAGAAGGCTGTTAAAGGTTGTGCAGGCGATCACGTGACAGATGTGACGACATACCGGTCGGCAGAACTGACGTAGAAACAAACCAATGTCAACCGATCTTGAAACGGCAAAATTGTGATTTTGTGCTCCACATTTGGATGCACTAAGATTCAGATTCAAGATTTTACAGATTCAAGTGATGGACAACAGAAATCTGTCATTTACTTGTAATTATTTTATTAAGGGTTATCGGTTAAGGTGTGCATTAACCATCAGAAAATGATGTGCCATGAAATCCATTGCAATCTCATGAATTCCAGTTTAGCTTTTCCCTTATATTCCCTTTTATGATGGTGAATATTTTTGGTCAATTAATGCGGTCACCTAAAGAATAAATTCAAACATGGCCCCAAGAGGTTTAAATTAATTTGACAATACCATTACTGTTTCTGTTCCATTAAGATCATACCCCTTAATTGTTTAAACATGCTAAAGGTGCTGGTAAGATTTAAGAGCTATTATTTGAGTTGAATTTGTTTGGTATGGTTAATAGAGTTGACAATGTATTTTTCAAGCGAACCCCAATCGTTCCTGATCTACTCTGCATTTATTTCAACGTCACATCTATTTAATTTGTAGTAATTATGACTATGTTGTCAAATTAACCAGAAATATGCTAATGTAGTGCGAATTGTGTTGTATTTTGTATTGTTGTTTTTTTCTGAGATTGATTATCATGAACATACACATTTGTTTTACAAACTTACAACAGAATGAAGCAAAACCTTAGTCTAGGGAAATTATTCCAACCTATTTCGGTGAGTGTGCGTCCACGAAAAGCAAATACAAACTGTGTGTGTTCAAGGAATTACGCTCTCTCTCCCTCCAAATGGATTAAGGAAAATGCATTACTAGCTTGCCTATGTGTGGAAGGCATAGACACACATGCAAACACGCACACTTATTTAAACACCCACACACCCACACATGCACACACACAAAGAGAAGAATAAAATTATTTGAAATAGAATTATTTCTGGTCCAGTGCACTAAGTAAAAATCAATTCCCCATTATAGAAATAGGATACAGAGAGGAATTAAAACTTAATGAGGTTTTCCGGCTAGAGTCCACCCACTGTTAACCCTACACTTGGCAGATGCCAGACATGTCTGTCAACTCACTGTGGCTAACGTTTGTAGCAAGTGCAGTGTAGCACCCTCACCCTCCTCCACACACACACACACACACACAAAGAATAATAAGTCATTACATTTATATAGCGCTTCTCAAGACACTCAAGAAGCGCTTTGTGTGTGTGTGTGTGTGTGTGTGTGTGTGTGTGTGTGTGTGTGTGTGTACACTTTATGTGAGTGTGTGTATGTGTGGGGGATATAACACCTCATCCACAACCACTACACACACACACACACACACACACACACACACACAACCACGTATCCCTCCACCCACACAGTATGCCCACATATACCACCGACACAGGAAAACTTCCATTACCCACATTTACACACGCACACACACACACACAGTTACACCCCCACACCCACCCCCACATACTGTCAAGCCTACCTCACCCGCCCCGTAGCCAGACACGTGAGGCCACTCCTCTACACACCTGATTCCATTTACCATTCATTATTAGTCTTAGTATATATTAGGGGTCTCATGCCAAGCTGTGGCAACTACTTATCAGTTGAGTATTCTGCCCATTACATTCGCCTGCTGCTCGTTGCCTGGATAACCCCTGCCCTCCCCCTGTGAGCCCTAGCCTGATGGGACAGATTCTCTACTCTTCGGACCTGGACCAGTACAACGGATTACGCCTCTTGCCCGACCCCTGTAACTTGTAAGCTAGCTGACTGCTCTCTTGGTATATTGACCCCAGCTCGACCATCTGCTTATGATTCCAACCTCAGCCCCTCACCTCTACATCATCTGTGTTTTACAATAAACTTTATTTTCTACTCTCACTCTGCCGCTGTGTGCCTGTATTTGAGTCCCATCTGTTCCCTTGCCTGATACTTACACATGCATTTACACACACACACACACACACACACCCTCACATGCACACATGTATACACACAGACACACACACATACAGCTATTCCCATCACTTGCCTTCTTCTCTCCTTTTGGGTTGGTCGTATTGATCTCCAGTTGATCCACGGTGACATAAGACAAAGTGTTTCATCTGACAGCCAATTAGATTGGGCTGCACTGTCTACCCAGTCCTCCCAGCCATAATCCCTCCTAGCCATGCAGAGGACTCTGGGTAAACATTGGGCTAGCCAATAGTAGCCATGCTAACGCTGAGCATAATATGGACATCTGGGGGGGTTAGCCTTTTTGATCACCCTTTGCCCGCTTGACTGTATTGATTAAGGTTTTGGCTTTCATCCATTCATCTCGTATCCTTCCATCTATGCTTCTCACTTTTTTAACCATCCATCCAGTCAGCCAGCTAGCCTATCATAGTCCTACATCCATTCACTGGGTGTTATCATCATGATGGGATTCCCATGCTTTATGAAGTCTTGTGCAGCAGAGCTCCCAATGGTACTGCCAGAGAGAGAGAGAAAGTGTGTGTGTGTATGTGTGTGTGTTAGTGTGTATGTGTGTGTGTGTGTGTGTGTGTGTGTGTGTGTGTTGGGTAAAATAATTGCAATAGCGCTATTCTACAGGATACAGGATTCTGTCACCAGCGCAGTTCGGTCAATCATTCTTACTGCACAGCATTAGAGAGGCATGGCTACATCGCGAGAACACCATCTACAGTGCAGTGCAAGCATGGCTGTTTCCCCTCAAGGAAGCCAGTGAACCAATGTGAGATCCAAAGCTTTAGATTTAGAGCAGTTGTCATGAATTGCACACCTGTCTCTTCCTGCTACGACCAGGGCTCCTGATATACATGTTAAAGACTATGAAACACCCCAGCTTCCTTCTGCTGCACAATTAAATTGGAATTGATGACTCCATCACACTAACCTTTTCTCACTGTCTATCACTCTACAATCAGCCATCTTCACAGACATATACATTCTGATTTCTATCCATTTGCAGAAAATAGGATCTCCCAAAGCATCCAGTGATGTCATGAACAAGGTGGTATCAGAGTTTGAGAGAGTGGATATCCCATGTCAGTATGACAGGCCTGCTGAAATGTGGTGTTTCATTAATCTTTATGATGTTACGATGTCTAGATATCCCCTTCCCCCACATTATTCTCCACATAGATCCAGTTTGAGTTAGTCAATCATTCAGACAAACAGTCAAAATAAACCAGGAAGAAGATACAAACTGTCAATTTATAGCAATAAGTCATCTAGATCTCATAGGGAGACATAGGAAGACTGGTTTATCCTGAAATATGAAACCAAATAGGAGAACTAGCCACAGAACAAACAAATGGAAGGAAGAATGACAAACACCAAATGCTCCAGTTGCAAGTTTACCAAACAGCATAAAACCAATGCATATTCGTTTGGCTCTCTTGATTTTGAAAGACACCAACACTTGGCCTTTAATGTTTATTTAATGAGAGAGATTGTGAACAAGTGCTGTACAAGCACTGTGAACATGATCCCTCAGAGGCTGCAATTTCTGTCCTTATCTTAATGAAATAGTTGATTATCTCCCGTTATGACACCATCACTTCTGCTTATCTTAATCCATCCCTGCCCCATGGACAGCCACAATGTTCTGTGCAGTGGTTTACAATTCACCATACACCAACAGGAGCACAAGGGCCCACAAAGGTATCCCACCTAACCAAAACATATGTTTTAAGTCTGAGAACCTAATTTAACTTTTCTCATCAATTGTAATACATGTCCATCAACTAAACATTTGAAAAGTTTGATCAGAGTGAACTGTTGAGCTCCCCTGAAAGAAAGTTGTGGGAGGTCTCTAACATTCTTTCAAATGTTAAATTGTATTCAATCAATATTCTCTTAATTCCAATGCAATTAGCTGGTGTTACATTACACAGTGTTAAAATGTAAAATCCAGAATAAATACATTATAACATCATATAGAATTATTATTTGAAAGAGAACACAAATGTGTTAAGTTGTTTAATGATTTTGATCCAATATCAGGAAGCTACTTTTGTAAAAGTTTGGGCTAAGCTACAATGGTTTGGGTGGGGAATTTTAATCGACAGGGTTATTGATAGCCAGGTAGCAATTTGGAGACTGCTTCCAACTCCGCAGTCATCCTACTGCCGTTTGCATTCTTCACATGTGTGAAGGGGTGGGGGTGACAGACTTTTTTAACCCATTTCAGCCTACTTTCCAATAAGTTTTGTTTACTTGAGAAACATGCAGAAAAATAGACTTAAAATGTACTGCAATCGATCCAGAAATGGTACTGGGAACGACGCGTCCATAAACAAATTATTGTCTTGTCGTGAAGAGTTATGAATACTTCAGTGCTTTTTTTATATTTAAGCCGCTAAAAGGTTGGAGTAAAGATTATGATAAATCATGCTGAGCCAGATAGATAATCTATTCTTAATTATGGTGAAATGTAATATGTTTTGGAAGGCATAACACAGGCCCATTGGCCTTTTTAAGATGCCATTAATGAAGGGAGACAGGAAGCGAAAAGAGAGGCTTTTCTTTACCCCAGAAAAAGGCTTGACAGTATCTCAAATGTTGTCAGACTTGAATGCAGTCCTCTGGCATTGAGGATTGTTTTCAGCCAGAATAGGTGTTGTGCCCTCTAGGCCACATAACCAAATTTAGCAAAGACAGAACATTCCTTGGTACAATAATTTAGAACACAGAATAGGCATTCACCTCAGTAAGAGAGAGAGAGAGAGAGAGAGAGAGAGAGAGAGAGAGAAAAAGTGTAGGTGTCCAGGCACTTTTGGTGCCAGTGTGTCATCCCCATAAACAAACCATTATCAAGTCAAACTTGACGCAAGACAATGGATTTCTTTTCTCCACCAAGGTTCAATTTACAGCTTTTAAGTTGAGGGAACTTTTATCTGTTGATGGAACTGCTTTGTTTTTATTTGGTTTCATCTACTTGCATTAGAACTGATGAAGCTCAACTTTCCATAATCACTATAAAGACTATTGGGGAATGTAGTTCAATTTGGTGGTAACATCTAGTTAAGGGTCTGTTATTTTTATTCAATATACTGAAGAACTGAGGATGCAGAAGGAAGTTGAAGTGCAATGCAAGAAAATGGGTGAAGGATAGTGACACACAGAACTTCTTCAACTCAAGGCATCCATATTATGTGTGTCTGTTATTGACAGGTGTGTGACGCTTTTTGTGTGTATGTGTGTGTGTGAGAGAGATACATTAATGATGTCTTCTGTGTGCACAAATGCATTTTATGCAGTTTATTTCTTCAGTGTCTAAGCGTATATGTGCTAGTACACAATTGTTTTGTGCATAGATTTATTGCATGTGCATGTGTGAATGTATACGTGAAAGACTGATTTTGTATGATGACGAGTGTGTGGGGGTCAGTCTGTGTATGTGTGTGCGACACACACATATGTGTGTGTGCATGCATGCATGCATGTGATAATATAACGTAGTAATATAACAAAGTGAGTCTTTATTTGTCTTATCTGTTGCCTACAGGCCCCTTAATTATACATTCATGCTTTCCTGAACAAAGCAACAGAGTTGGGCAATTCAATTTTCTCCCAGATAGCAAGCAAGCAACACAAACTCCCATTGAGGTAGAATCATTATTTATTTTTAAAAAGTAGAGAATATATCTGCCTAGTGTATGGAAGCATTTACTTCTACTGTGCAGTTGTAGCACATAATGGTTCTCTGATGTTAAGGGCTTGACCACTAAGTTACCTCTGGCTCTCCAAAACTAAATAAATAACCAGATTTTATACAACACAATGTAGTGTGTCCAACCTTTTTTCCATCATGAACACAAAACAACGGACTTAAACAATCCAGGGACCCACACAAGTCAAGCATTTACCAATATGCTCAAATCACAACTCATGGCAAACTCAAGCCCAGACAAAAAAATACTACTGTATACAAAGAAATAGAAGTATAGCCTAACTGATGTTATGCCCTTCACGTCAGGGCCCTAGCAAATGCCAGGATCGAGCGCCTGGCCTTGTTCTCGTTGTCTTGTCTGGGTTCTATGTGTTCTATGTGCCTCTACAACCTCTCCAAGCCCAAGCGGGAGGCGATGGAGAGCTACATCAGGGGCTCACTGGCCACTGGTATTATCCACCCTTCTTCGTCCCCTGTGGGACTTCTTAGGGAGGAGGGATGGCACCCTCTGAACAGGTGGGTCTTGCGGAAGAAGGTGATCGACTCTGCAGTCCTCACTCAGCAGGGAGCTCGTGCCACCATAGCTGCGCCAAGACAGAAGAGTTGTGACTTAGCTGTGCGACCTTTGCTTGCTCTCAGAGATGGTGGTACCAGCCGGCCGGCCGAGGTAGTTGTGCGGATGGCTCTAGCCGGGGCATGGGGTCTGACTAGTGCTTGGAGGTAGAGTCGGGGTGGTTCTGTTGACAGCCTTGTAGGTTAGTACCATCGGCTTGAATGTGATGCGAGCTGCTACAGGGAGCCAGTGGAGAGAGGGGTCACGTGGGAGAACTTCTGCAGGTTGAACACAAGTCTTGCTACTGGGTTCTGGATGCGCTGCAAAGGCTTGATCGCGGAGGCAGGGAGTCCAGCCAGGAGCGAGTTGCAGTAGTTGAGGTGGGAGATGATGAGTGCTTGGACCAAGAACTGTGTTGCTTCCCTTGTGAGGAAGGGTCGGATCAGGCGGATGTTGTAGAGAGCAAAACCTGCAGGATCGGGTCACTGCGGTGATGTTGGCTGTGCAGCGCAGTTGGTCATCCAGTATGACGCCATGGTTCCTCGCAGTTGGTGAAGGACCTACCACAGCATCCTCAACAGTTACCTGTTTCCTTGCCTTGTCTTAGTTTAAGTTTTTTAACCCGTGTCTCCTTTGCCTTCAGTTTTCCGTGGTTCATCTAAAGCCCAGATACTGGCCTTTTGAGAGATAAGCGGCACGGCATGGAGGAGCAGTACAACACAACTTTGTTGTCGGATTGCTAGTTGCCATCTGCCTCTCATTGAAAGTGAATGTCTAGTGGGCACAACTAGCAATCTAACAACAAGGTACTGCTCCTCCCTACTGCGCTGCTCGTCTCGGCGTATCGTGCCCGTCTAAATAGGCCAGTACTTGTTAATGTGTCAAAACAATTAGTGGTTAAAATGAAGATAAATAGATAGATCTGTATAAATGTTAAGTAAGTACATTTATATTTATATAGCATCTTTTAAAGCAGAGTTTACAAAGTGCTGCACAGGATACAAAAACAGAAAAATAGACAACATACATATACAGAAAAATGAATTAAAATTAGGGGTGTCAAATTATTGCGTTAATTGCGATCAATTAATTACAGTCATGTTTAGCGCATTATGTTTTTTAATCACGTTAATCTAATTTTTAATCTAACTTTACTGTTTCTGTATGCGAGTATAAAAGAAACACTGTTAACCTTGTGCTGCTTTACAGATAATACAATACCGTAATAATCAGGCTTAAATATCAGATGCAAGCACACGCATGAAGCGGGCCGCCTATTAACGGCATGGACCAAGCGGTTCTGGACCAGGAAGGAGACATGAACACTTTTAATAATCATATGTAACCATATAACTGCACACAACTTTATCTAAAAGCAAGCAAATGGAAAACATGTTTGTTGGTATTTTGGTGTCTGGTGCGTGTGGATGTGCGGCTCCTTATGTTATTAGCGGTGTCCCGGGAGGGTTCACCTTCACGGGCGTAGATACTAGGGATGTGCGACTATCGTCTTAAAAAATACAAAAGTGTTTTTTAAAGTTAGAAATATATTAGATATTCAACCGATATTCACGCTCCGAATTACAGCGATCAGAGACACGGGGAACTAAAACCGCGATCACCGGTATTAGTCCCGCATGTCTAGCAGTGTCTACCTACCTAGGTGTCTACCTGCCCAGGTGTATTGTATTTCTGCAGCGATTAGTTAAATCAGGGCTTGTTGCGACCACGGATGTATTCGGTTTGCGATTCTCATGCCTTGTTATTTTTACGTTGTGCTCGACTAATGAAAACGTATTCGACTAAGCCTCCGTTGATCGACTAAGCCGACTATTAGGGGGCAGCCCTAGTTAACTTACAGCACTTTATATGGACCTGATGTTTTATTTTTATTTTCTAATTATTTGGAGATTGACAAAAGGTCGAAACTAAAGGTTGCAGGCAGCACTTAGGACTAGTCTCAAATTCAGCTGAATGTAAATGGCTAGGGCTGTTCAATCTGTTAAGGGGGCGCGGACACTCTCCCGGGGGGCGCAAGTAGTAGTGGCCGTTCAGGGGGGGGGGGGGGGGGGGGGGGGGGGGTGCGCGCGATCGTAATCCACCCCGGACCTACGACCGACGGCAGGGGTGCGCAGCAATCGCGCGCAACCCCCCCCCCCCCCCCCCCCCCATCAACAATCGCGCGCAGACCCCCCCGTCATCAATCGCGTGCCCAAAACTGGTTGTCGACGGGGGGGCAACTGCAATGAACCAGTTTTGGGGGGGCCCAGCTTGAAAAAGGTTGAGAACCTGTGTTAAACAATAAATGACTTTATGAAGCCACGTTTTTTGTTATTTATCAATCATTTGATCTGCCCCAATAATGTAATGAATTTAAATGGAAATACCTCAAGTTGAGGGCTTTTCTCAGCAATTTTTAGGTGAGATTAAAAAAGAGATTAATTCGATCAATTAATTACAGATCATAATAAATGAATCTCATTTTTTAAATCTCTTGATAGCACTAATTAAAATACATTACAGCCCCTGTACAGGGAAGGCAAGATGGTAGAGATGGGTTTTGAGAAGTTTTTTTAAAGCCGTTTTTAGACTCAGCTGATCTAACAGAGAGGGGGGGAGACTGTTTCGGAGGGACGGGGCCCTAACGGCAAAAGCACAATCACCCTTGGATTTGCGGAGGGAATGGGGTATAAAATTGATCTGAAGATCTGAGTGGCCTAGAGGTGCAGTAAAGATGCAAAACTTCGGAAATGTATGAAGGGGCAAGACCATGTAGGGCCTTGTATGTGATAAGCAGTTTCTTGAAATCTACTCTGTACTTTACGGGGAGCCAGTGGAGGGATGCAAGGATTAATGTGATGAGGTTTTAAAATTGGAGGCCAGAGGCCCAAGACAGGGTTTCATTTCAGAGACAAACTTATTTGGAACAAAGAGGAGAACCTTGGTTTTGTCTGAGTTAAGTTTAAGGAAACTGAGTGACGTCCAATTCTCAATAGCAGCCAGGCAGTCATGGAGGGTACCAATATTACCCATACTATTTGGCTTAACTGACAAATAGAGTTGCATGTCATCAGCGTAGCAGTGGTGAGAGATGCAATTGAACTTGCCAACCAGGTTGGCCAGGGTAACATGTACATCGAGAAAAGAATGGGAGGATTGAACCCTACGGAACTCACAGACTAGGGTCATTGACACACAAAGTTGTCTATGACAACCTGAAACTTCCTGTTTGACAGATAGGATGAGAGCCATTTGAGCACAGAGCCCGAGATCCCTACCCACTTATTAAGACATTCAACCAATATGGAGTGATCAATGGTGTCAAAAGCGGCTGTTAAAGGACAATTCCGGAGCAAAATGAGACCATATATTTATAACACATGTCCACCGAGTTCGACCGTTCTCTGGGATCAGTTTTCATTCTAGTCGAATGTAACCAAAGTTCTCGAAAATAGCTAATTATCTTATAACGCTAGCTGTGGGGGCAGACATTCATGTAAATTGAATCGCAATTCTATACCACTAACAAGGCTCAAAATCGCACCACACTTCCACGGTAGCATAATGAGGGTCCCTACATGTAAAACAAAGCATTGAGAACTTTGTAAGTGTTCAGACAGTTTATTAAAAAGAACATTTAGAAAGCCAGTACCTGCACGAAAACAAGCGGGCGCCATCTTTGGAAAACAGAACCAACAGCATCTCATTTTCTTCTCGCAGCGGGGAAAAGCATAAACACAAACCATTTTCTTCTCTTCTCTATGCACACGCACTGTTCGCACTTTGCACACCTTCTACTAGATTGCACACCTTCTGATTCATTGACATCTCATGTTGCACGGCATTTGTCGCTCGACTGGTCGTGACTATTTTCCAAAGATGGCGCCCACTTGTTTTTGTGAAGGTACTGGCTGTGCAACAATTTTTTCAAGAATTTTGGAGATGAAAGGTAATTTTGAAATAGGTCTGTAGTTATTTGGAATGGTTGGATCAAGGGCAGGTTTTTTTTAAAAATAGGTTTGGACACTCGCCATCTTAAATTATCAGGAACACAGCCAGAGGTGAGAGAGAGATTAATAGTGGAGAGTAGGCTAGAGCCCAGGATAGGCAGGACCTCTTTAAGAAATTTGGGGGGGATTACATCTAGAGGGCAAGAGGACAGGTGCATATGGGATACAGTGTCAACGAGATTGTACAGAGAGACAGGGGAGAAATCAGACAACAGAGTAGGACAGTAGACTGAGGAAACAGTAGCATTGTTAAAATTAGATCGAATGTTATTGATTTTGATGGAAGACAGAACATTTTCACAGTCTACTTGGGAGGAGGCAGATACAGTAGGATGGGCAGGGTTTACAAGCCGGTCAATGGTTTAAACAGAAACCTAGGATTGTGTTTAGTTTCACTAATTAGGCCTGCAAAGTAAGTAACTCGCCTTTTTAATGTTTTGGTTGAGCATGGACAGTAATTCTTTCATAAGGAGGAGATGGACCTTGAATTTGGACTTCTTCCAACTAGGCTCCACTCTTCTAACTTCCCTTTTCAGATGACAAATGTTGTCATTGATCCAGGGGCAAGAGTTAGCTGAAGAAATGACCTATGGTATATAGCGCAGAAGAACCCTGACCATTGAACCAAGTTACAAGATTGTTAACATTGGAGGAGTCAGGTGGAGGGGTACATGAATCAGAGCTGTGGAGTGGGTATTTAGGAAGTGAGAGTGTACTGTGCGCTTCTGTGGTTGAGCAGAAGAGTGAAGCATGGTGTCAAAAACAATGCATTTGTGGTCAGAGACAAAATCAAATGTTGAAAGAGAGTCAGGGCGAGGGTAAAAACAAGGTCAAGAGTGTGTCCATGATCATATTTAAAAAGTTGGTTGCAAGAGAATTTGAAGATTTCTTTGTAGTCTTTGTCAATATGTTGCTTAGAAAGATTATATTAGCAGGATATCAGACCTTGAAACTGAGTGGAATAAGTTTTATGTAATGACTTATAAGGTCAAGTATCATAATACTTCATAATTGCTGGTCACTCACTGACTTTATTTTGCAAGGATCATAAGGTATTAGAATTCTCATAGTTGTAATACATTAGAATTAGGGCTGTCAAAATTAACGCTTTAAAGCAAGATGATTAATTTCTGGAATTAACGCCCTATTTTACCCACAATTCAACCCCCGGCGCGTTCATTCCTCGTCGCGTAAACAGCATTGCTGACACGAGCGAGATGGAGGAGTCCGACGAACCGGTCGGCCCTCTGGATGGACAGTTTGAGTATGAAACAATATTTGCGGGCCCTGCTTGCCCGCAAATATCTAGCGACTCCTGCATCCACGGTTCCATGCTACTACGTTTTTGTAGTAGTGTAGATGTATTAAACCGTGTACACATGTGGTTTAATATATCCACACTACTACGTTTTCGTTTTAACCGTGTGTGTACGTGGTTTAATATATTGGATATATTAATATATCGGATATATTAAACCGCGGTTTAATATGTTGGGTATATTAAATCGTGTACACACACACGGTTAAAACAAAAACGTAGTAGTGTGGATGTAGCCTCATGTAGTTCAGTCGCAGGCCATATTGTGCAGAAGAAACGGTCCGCTTTACATTCAGAACATGTCAACAAGTTAGTTTGCCTTAGCAACTGGCTAAAAGATGAATAAGTAAAAGGGCCACATGTAATTGTGTGAAAGTGAGAGAGTTGTTTGTTCAAAAAGAAAAACGTTCCATTCAGTTGTTGCCAAAATTGTTTAGAATTAAATTATTTTTTCTGGATTTGTCGTTTATAAAAAACAAATGTAAGTTCCGCTTCTTGTCATTTATCTTTCTGTTCTGAGAACAGTACACAGAAAATGTGAATTTTTCAGTCATATTTAGGATTGTGATTAATCGAAATTAATTCAAGAAACCTTGTGATTAATTAGATTAAAAATGTTAATCGTTTGACAGCCCTAATTATAATCAATTCATAATTCATTATAATCACTGTTATAATGCATTATAAGAGTGATTATACATTTTAAATGGTAATGTGGGTGATTTAAATGAAGTAATGAAATTCCTGAGGTATAGGCAGATATAATACATTACAAGCTGGTTATAAGTCACTATAAGTGGTCAATGTTTGCTTTAAGCAAAGTGAAAAATATCATTACATCTATGCAAGAACAACAAAAAACGTTAAACAAATTAATGAATGTGTTTAACAGGTCATAACAGAAATTGAGTACTCCAATTTGACAACTTTTTGATGGTGAAGAACTGAATGATGGAAATTTACATTTCACTAATATAATGTTTCCCCACAAATCTCACTCTAAATACTAAATTGATAGGTAAATTATAGGTAATACCTATAATAATTTCTACTTTACCTATAACTGTATATTTTACTTTGAGAGAGAGAATTCACAGTGAAATGGTGAATGGTTGCTCATCATCATGCTTTATAAATTGATTTTAATGTATTACAATTATGAAAAGTGTAATACACTAAGATCCTTAGCCTTATAATTCATTATAAAATGATTTTTAATGTGTTCATTCACTGATAGCCTTGGATTATGGTCGATGACTAAGTTCGTTGTAGACATTACGCATAAGTCCTGGCCTTGAAGTCTCAAATGTTGTAGTTGTTTATCATTACGTATAAAAAGATGATTATGTATATTTGGCATGAATCTTGAATTACAGTGAAAATGTCCAAGATGGCAGCCAACTCAACTCTTTGTTTGTGAGGTCTGAATTTTAATGTTTTAAGTCATCGTATGTTTTTAAATGTGGGATGTTTAGCAAGTTATTCTTTATTCTTCCATTTTGAGACCTCTGGAGCTTATTTTTTACATGCTGTGTGAAGCCTGGACCCTTGTTTTGCTTCAACTCTGTTTGAGGCCTTATTTTTGCCTTTGGACTGTGTGAAGCCTGGACCCTTGGTTTGCTTCAACTCTGTTTGAGGCCTTATTTTTGCCTTTGGACTGTGTGAAGCCTGGACCCTTGGTTTGCTTCGGCTCTGATTGAGGCCTGATTTTGCCTCTGGACTGTTGGAAGTAGCAGCTAGCTTAAACCAGCCCTGCAGCAGCATGTCTCCACTAGCCCTGCAGCAACTAGCCTCCTCCAGCTCACAGCAGCTAGCCTCCACCGGCCCTGCAGCAGCTAGCTTCCACTAGCCCTGCAACAGCTAGCCTCCACCGGCCCTGCAGCAGCTAGCTTCCTCCAGCTCACAGCAGCTAGTCTCCACTGGCCCTGCAGCAGCTAGCTTCCACTAGCTCTACAGCAACCAGCCTCCATCAGCCCTGCAGTGGCTAGCTTCAATCAGCCCTGCAGCAACTAGCCTCCTCCAGCTCACAGCAGCTAGCCTCCACCAGCCCTGCAGCAGCTAGCTTCCACTAGCCCTGCAGTAACTAGCCTCCTCTAGCTCATAGCAGCTAGCCTTCACCGGCCCTGCAGTAGCTACCCTCGACTAGCCCTGCAGCAGCTAGCTTCAACCAGCCCTGCAGCAACTAGCCTCGATTAGCCCTGCAGCAGCTAGCCTCCACCAGCTCTACAGTAATCAGCCACCACAGGCCTCACTGCAGCTAGCCTCCACCAGCCCTGCAGCAGCTAGCTTCAATTGGCCCTGCAGCAGCTAGCCTCCACCAGCCCTGCAGCAGCTAGCTTCAACTTCAATTGGCCCTGCAGCAGCTAGCCTCCACCAGCCCAGCAGCAACTAGCCTCCACCAGCCCAGCAGCAGCTAGCCTCCACTAGCCCTGCAGCAACTAGCCTCCACCAGCCCTGCAGCAGCTAGCCTCCACTAGCCCTGCAGCAACTAGCCTCCACCAGCCCTGCAGCAGCTAGCCTCCACTAGCCCTACAGCAGCTAGCCTCCACTAGCCCAGTTATTGAATCTCATCATGGCAATTGTGGTGTCAACTGTCCTGGCTCTTTTTTCTCTGCTTATAATCAGCGAACTTGAAGTGGTTGGAAACAGTTGGGGTCCAACTGAATGCAGGGAAGGCTATACTGTTTCTGATCATTATCTGTTCCCCATTAAGGCACAAGCAGGGATACCGTCTTCCTCAAGTTCTGTTCCATCTGGTCCATGCATTGTACTGATATTATTTTACCCAATTTTGTTGTATTATTTACTGCATATGATTGGTTGCTCTTGTTTTACTCTTATCCCCTAAGTCCTAGTAGAACAAAGTCTAGGCATGGTTTTATTCAGCCAGTACCTACTCATTCAGTAAGACGGAAATGTTTGATTGTTCTTCTGCTCTTATTGTCTGGTAACATTGAACTTTAACCCTGGCCCAGATATAAATTGTCTGAGTACTCCATGTGACTTTAAATCTAGATCAGGGCTTGGTGTTGTTCACCTTAATGTCAGAAGTCTATTGCCAAAACTAGACCTAGTGAAAATCTGGGCTAGCTCAACCGATACTGACGTTCTTGTCTTGTCCGAAACTTGGCTAAAGAAATCCATCACAGACAAAGACATTGCCATTAAAGGTTACAATGTTTTCCGTTGTGACCGCCCCAGAAAAGGTGGTGGCATTGCAATATATGTCAAACAGAAATTTCATGTCACTGTCCAATCATCTCTTTCCCTCAGTAGACAATTTGAATTTCTTGCTCTGAAGTTGGAGCTTCTTAATGGTCTCTTTATCACCATTGTGGGTTGCTATAGACCGCCTGCAGCTAGTAGTGAGACTTTATTATCATTAAGTAATCAGCTTTCTGTTACACCACGTCCTGCTACACGGTCCAATACCTCCATCTAGTGGACGCTTGTCGTCTCTACCAGTCATTCCCCACACACACCTGTTCCTAATTAATAATCACTGTTTCCCTATTTAAGCCAGGGATTGTCAAGCAGCCGGCGCCAGTTCGTTGTTTCCCTAACCTACTAGTAATTCCCAGCCTGACTACGCCTGTTCCAGCCCTTGTTGCCGATCCCTGCCTGCCTGACGACCCCCCTGTTCCAGCCCTTGTTGCCGACCCCTGCCTGCCTGATGACCCACCTGTCCAGCCCTTGTTGCCGACCCCTGCCTGCCTGACGACCCACCTGTCCAGCCCTTGTTGCCGACCCCTGCCTGCCTGACGACCCACCTGTCCAGCCCTTGTTGCCGACCCCTGCCTGCCTGACGACCCACCTGTCCAGCCCTGGTTGCCGACCCCCTGCCTGCCTGACGACCCGCCTGTTCCAGCCCTTGTTGCCGACCCCTGCCTGTCCGACTACCAGCCCGTTGCCGACCCCTGCCTGTCCGACTACCAGCCCGTTGCCGACCCCTGCCTGTCCGACTACCAGCCCCCGTTGCCGAGCCCCCCCGCCTGCCTGACTACCCGTCCCCTGCCTAGCCCTTGTCCACCTGATTGCCTGCCCCGTACCAGACCCCCGCTAGCCTGACTCCCCGAACGATCACCCAATAAATTCCTTTGCCTTTTATCCTGTCTCTGCCTCCCTGTGTCCAGCATTTGGGTCCCAGTTTTCGTGTACCGTAACACTTTCAACTTTAGACTTCAATGAGATTCTTCTCACAGGAGACTTGAACTGGGATTGGCTATCTTCTGTCTCTGACAGTTTTAAATCTGTGTGATTCTTTTAATTTAACACAGCTAGTTAATGGGTCAACACGCCCAAATCTTAAATGTCCAGAGATGTCCTCTCTTCTTGACTTATTTTTAACTAATTCTCCTCATAAATATTCAGACATTGGTATTTTTGCAAACAATATGAGCGACCATTGTGTAATAGCCGCTGTCAGACAAGCTAAGCTCCCCAAATCAAGGTCACGTGTTATTTTAAAACGTGATTATAAACATTTCTGCAAGCAGGCTTTCCTTCATGATTCATGGCACTTTGATTGGTCCAGGATCTCACTCATTAATGATGTAGAGCTGGCCTGGAAGTATTTTCATGATGCTTTTAGTATTATTATAAATAAACATGCCCCTCTCCGCAAATTTAGAGTGAAGGGCAGGAACAATCCTTGGTTCTCCCCAGAGCTGTCTAGTCTCCTAAAAGTAAGGGACGATGCCTGGGCCAAGGCCAGAAAGTCTAAATCCCAAGGGGACTGGCTGATATTTAAACAGCTCAGAAATCGCTTTACGTCTCTTGTTAAAAAGGCTAAATCTGATTTTTATATTAATAATACTACTCATAACTTAAATGATCCCAAGAAGTTTTGGAAAATAGTTAAATCCTCATTTGGGGATGACACCAGAGACGAATTGCCTGCTTGCATAGTAAAAGATGCACATATCCTATCTGAAAAACCTGCTATTCTTAATTATTTTAATGAACATTTTGTCTCGTCAGGTTCTCTATTTGAGTCCCTGCATCCACATCAACCGGATGTGCAGGGGGTTTGCCCTCATTCACCTGTCAATGCTATGGCTCCAGGATTTGATTTGACTCCTTTTGAAGTAGCCGAGGTCCACAGAGCGTTACAGCAGTTGGATCTTAATAAATCTGCTGGACCTGATAATCTTGAGCCTTTCTTTTTTAGGTCAGCGGCAGACTTTATAGCAGAACCTCTGTGTCATATTTTTAATCGTACTATTTCTGAAAATGAGAGTCCGAGCATATGGAAGTCTGCTTATGTTCTTCCTCTGCTGAAAGTCGGTGATCCCTCTGTAGTTAACAACTACAGGCCAATTTCTAAATTGTGTGTTCTCTCTAAAGTTCTTGAAAAGTTGGTCAGCGAACAACTTAAAGGATTTTTAGATGCTAACGGTCTCCTTTCACATCATCAGTCAGGTTTTCGAAAACAGCACAGTACAATAACTGCTGCTATTAAAGTGGTAAATGATATTATAGAGGCACTAAATGGCCGAAAATATTGTGCAGCCCTTTTTATTGACTTGTCAAAGGCATTTGACACTGTCGATCATGTTATCCTGGCAGACAGACTCCACAAGATTGGCTTATCTGACCAGGCTGTAAACTGGTTCTCACATTATTTATCAGGTAGGACAGTGTGTCCAGGCCGCTGGATCTTCTTCCTCCTTCCTTCCTGTTCTAAAGGGTGTGCCTCAAGGCTCCATTCTAGGGCCATTGCTGTTCACAATTTATGTGAACAATCTTTGTGATAATTTGTCTGATGCTGTGTCCCATCTCTATGCGGATGATACAGTTATTTATTGTTCATCTTCTTCAGTTCTACAATCCCTTGAGTTCTTGCAATCTGCCTTTGATGCTGTTCAATCTCGTTTGACTCAGCTTAAGCTAGTATTAAATGCAGATAAATCAAAGACCATGCTTTTTTCAAATGGCAAGCAGCTTCCATCTCACCTTCCAAGGTTGTTAACTGTTCAGGGGATTGAAATTGAATTGGTCAGATCGTATAAATATCTAGGCATTCTGATTGATGACAACCTGTCTTTTAAATCTCATATAGATAAACTTGTTTCTAAGCTGAGACTAAAGTTAGGTTTCTTTTTTAGGAATAAATCGTGTTTTTCATTTTAGG
Source organism: Merluccius polli (assembly GCA_030340625.1). Classification (NCBI taxonomy): domain Eukaryota; kingdom Metazoa; phylum Chordata; class Actinopteri; order Gadiformes; family Merlucciidae; genus Merluccius; species Merluccius polli. The sequence goes on along the minus strand of JAOPHQ010003696.1, from coordinate 304,856 downwards.
TCAGGAAACATTTGATCACTGCAACTTTTTTACCCTTGTTGGACTATGGAGATCTGCTTTTTATCCAAGAAACTGGATACTGTGTATCACTGTGCTCTGCGTTTTATCACTGGTTGCAGCTATCAGGTACATCATTGTTTTTTGTATGCTGCCACAAATTGTCCATCTTTGCCTCTCCGTAGACTCTCCCACTGGCTGACTTTTATATATAAATCTATTCTGGGACTTCTTCCTACATATTTGTGCATGCACATGTGTAGAAACCTCAGCCATTATGGCCTGCGCTCACAGAACATTATACAAATGCAGGTCCCGAGAGCCAGAACTAAACTGAGTAAAAAAGCTTTCAAGTTTTCTGCCCCCTCAGCCTGGAATGACGTGCAGAAGGACTTGAAATTGGCTGATCTTGTATCTTTAGGAAAATTCAAGTCAATTTTAAAAGACAGAGAAATTGGTTCTCTCGGCTCTTGTGATTGCCCTGTGTTGTAAATCTTATTATTGTTTCCCTGGTGTGTGTGACTGACTGACTTCATGTCTGTTTATATTGTTGTATTGTTTTTTTTTTGTCTTTTGTTTTTTTATGCTGCCATTTTGGCCAGGTCGCTCTTGGAAAAGTGGTTTTAATCTCAATGAGTTCTTTTACCTGGTTAAATAAAGGATGATAATAATAATAATAATAATAATAATAATAATAATAAACTCTTACATGTTCCCTCTCACATGAATCATTGCATCATGTTGAATTGAACTGAAACACATCAGATGATCAATAATTAAACAAGGGCAAAGTCTGTCCAACATGTCATGTTGTGTAGTTTATGTTTGTATTTCCTGTGCAAGGCTCTTGTTTGATTGCATCCCATTGGCTAGACGACTGTTGGACTCTGATGTCAGAGACCAGGGGGGTGTACTACGAACCTCGATTAGTGGGTTAGCGAGGTATGTTGTGCTCAAAGTCCTGGGTTAGCTGTCCTACGAAAGTCGCTCTCTTTTAGCGTCGCTATATCACCATGGTAACTTATGCTGGCAACCAAACCTGGGGCCTCATTTATAAAGGTCTCTGCGCACGAAAATGTTGCGGAAACAGGGATGAAATGTGCGTACGCATCTTTCACCGCCAACGTCGTGATATATAGAAAAAAACCTTGCAGAAAAGAGTGCGCAGTTCTACGCATCCTTTCACCCTGGAGTAAAGCTCCCGCAAAGTTTTTCAAACAGTGAACTCCGGAGACGACCACAGGAAGAAGGTGGCGGTAATGCACTATATGTGTTTGCAAACCGCCAATAACGCCAAAAGAATAAGATGCTGTAATCCCCGGAGCTCATTGCGGACCCAACGCACATTGCGCACCACATATGAGTTATTTATTCATTTATATATTTATTTTATGAAAAGCACCCATTATGAAATATGAATTAAAGCAAAATTATGTTCAACACACTACAGCCCTTTCAAATCACAATCCTCGGCCAGACCAACTGTATCACTTAAACATTTAAATAATGAGCTTGATAAATAAGCCACAAAATAGACTTGCGTTGGTCTACTTCATTTAGAAGCACTTCGATCTCCGAATCCGAAAAATGCGATTTCTTTTTAAAAGGTGCATCCATTTTTCCGTCTAATGATTGGTCAGAAAAGGCTCCTTCCTACTTATAAATATTAAGTGATTAATTAGCATTGACCTTTTAAGGACTATTAAGGGATGGACTTGGGAGGAGCAGAGCGCTCGTGCACGCACGCCAAATTAGACGCACGTTGGTATTTATAACGAGAAGAGTGCGTACAGGTGTGCGCAGCAAGGTTTTATAAATCGGAATGTTTTTGTGCGTACGCACATTCTGAGGTTTGGGCGTACGCAATGTTCTACGGAGGGTTTCACGCAGAGTTTTATAAATGAGGCCCCTGGTCGGGAGGAGGTTTTCAGCTAAGACTTTCCGATTAGATCGGCTTCTTAAAGCTGAACGCCGCTTTCGGGACAGATCCGATCCCTTTATGAGAGATACAGGTTCTCATCAGAGGGTATTCACTATTTGATCGTCCTTGTTGGACCTTATGTAGGCAATGCTACAAAAAGAAGCTGTGCGCAGTGTGTCTGTGTTTCACTGCGATGTGTTGCCACGGGTACATATTTGCATACAGTTGGTGATGCCGAAAATATAAGCAAAAAGGTGCCTTGCGATACGCAAGGTTGTAGCTGCCCTAAATACACTGCTAAATATGTTCGTGGTGTTTCCCAAATTTTTGCCAACACAAACTGTCAAGTTGCAAGTTATCAACTTGTAGGTGAAAGAAAACACCTGTATACGTGAATGAGCGGTAGAGTGGCGGTAGCGCGTCAGTCTTGAGATTTTGCGTGCTGGGTTCGGTTCCCAAGTGAAGTAGGCCTACATTTATGTGTATTTTAATAAGTTATATTTCTTGTGTCATGTAATACTTATTCATTAATGTTATGGAATTATCCAGTTTGGTAATCTAGATGGGGGTAAAAGGCATGATGATGGACAGGCAAGAGATGAACCCCGGTCGCTGGCGTTCAGCTCACATACTAATCCACCACACCGCCGTCGCTACCTTCCAGCACATGCAATACGTTTCTTACATATAGGATGTATTTGTATTTGAAATGAATTCCCTAAATTACACAATAAAGCAAGTTGGAGGTTGCTTTTGCATTTTGCAATCATATGCACTCTATTGGGATTAATGGCGAACAATTCTTACGCATTCACAGAATCTGCTATTTTTTGCCAGCACGCCTCCCTAGCCTTATTATGGGCAACTGTATCGCCCCTTGCCGTTATTTGCTTTTTAAACTCCTCATACGAGTTCATAATCACTACTTGCTCCTCCTGAGTGACATACATAGCCCTGTGTTCGCTCCGTCGGATCCATTGCGTCAAGGTGAATGACGTTGGGTTACGCCCTTTTTATGTGAACGCGCATTGAAACTAAAGCGGAAAACCTGGCTTGACAAGTGAGCTTCGTGGAACCGTTTAACTCTGATCGCGAGTTTCGTATTTAGCAATCGAGGTTTTCCCAAGAAAGCCTGGATATGTTCAGCGAGCTTCGTAGTATACCCCCCAGGGGCCTCATTTATAAACCTCTGCGTGAAACCCTCCGTAGAGCATTGCGTACGCCCAAACCTCAGAATGTGCGTACGCACAAAAACATTCCGGATTTATAAAACCTTGCTGCGCACACCTGTACGCACTCTTCTCGTTATAAATACCAACGTGCGTCTAATTTGGCGTGCGTGCACGAGCGCTCTGCTCCTCCCAAGTCCATCCCTTAATAGTCCTTAAAAGGTCAATGCTAATTAATCACTTAATATTTATAAGTAGGAAGGAGCCTTTTCTGACCAATCATTAGACGGAAAAATGGCACTTTTTAAAAAGAAGGCGTTTTTCGGATTCGGAGATCGAAGTGCTTCTAAATGAAGTAGACCAACGCAAGTCTATTTTGTGGCTTATTTAAAGCTCATTATTTAAATGTTTAAGTGACACAGTTGGTCTGGCCGAGGATTGTGATTTGAAAGGGCTGTAGTGTGTTGAACATAATTTTGCTTTAATTCATATTTCATAATGGGTGCTTTTCATAAAATAAATATATGAATGAGTAAATAACTCATGTGGTGCGCAATGTGCGTTAGGTCCGCAATGAGCTCTGGGGGTTACAGCATCTTCTTTTGGCGTTATTGGCGGTTTGCAAACGCATATAGTGCATTACCGCCACCTTCTTCCTGTGGTCCTCTCCGGAGTTCACTGTTTGAAAAACTTTGCGGGAGCTTTACTCCAGGGTGAAAGGATGCGTAGAACTGCGCACTCTTTTCCGTAAGGTTTTTTTCTATAAATCACGACGTTGGCGGTGAAAGATGCGTACGCACATTTCATCCCTGTTTCCGCAACATTTTCGTGCGCAGAGACCTTTATAAATGAGGCCCCAGGGGCCTCATGTACAAAGCTTGCTTACGCACAAAAAAGCTGCGTAAGCCACTTCTCACGCAAACGTTCGGATGTACAAAGACTGACTTGACGTGAAAAAGTGCGGTTCTCCACACAAACTAAATGCCTGGCTTACGCACATTTCTGCTGCATTTTGTCAGTTGGCGGCACATAGAGGCAATGCAGCGCAACATTAGGCTACGCGATCACGAGTTATGAAGTAATATTGCAATATGGGGCTAGTTAAAAGTGGATTTGAACGTCGGGATGCACTTCAATCATGCGTTATTGTTGTCGAGAGGCATAATGTGACACTGTTGTAGATATTAGGCTAAACTTAAACAGACCCATACAATTAAATTGTCAATATTGGAATTAAAAGGACGCCCAAGCTATATTATTTTCAGTGACGACTTGTTTATTAAACGTTACATATTTTCAGGGCCACGCATGACATCTGGCCTAATGGATCTCTCTCCACGCATTTGTCGTGAAATTCTTGACTGCAATATCATTATTTGATGTTGCGTGGAGTAAGCACAAGCCATTGTTACTTAAAATCAATCCATCAATGAACCAGTCGGACAATTTCTAATTATGTACATATTATTGACACCTTGGGTGTATGGGGACAACCTATCGTCAGCATGCATCCAAATTAATGAGAATATAAAAGCACGCGCAAAATGTTGCAATAATCGTGAGGTTGACAATGGCAGTCTTGGCCTTGTTAGAAGATATTGCGAATGGTCGCATTCGAAATGAACGGGTGTTCCGTGACTATTATGATTTTTTGGCTCACGATGATGACTGGCTTATCAGCCGATTCAGATTTCCAAGAGCTATCCTCTTGGAAATCTGTACTGAGTTGGGCCCGGGTTTGGAGAGGCAGACGGCGAGGAGTCACGCATTGCCAGTTCCAATACAAGTCCTGACTACGCTTGGTTTTCTAGCAACAGGATCATTCCAGAGGGAATTGGCTGACCGGTCAGGAATGAGTCAGGGAGCTCTGAGCCGCGCCATTCCGGCTGTTTTAAACGGGATCATCCGCATCTCAGCCAGGTATATACGGTTTCCATATGATGCAGTAAACCAAGCAAACATCAAAGCGCAATTTGCAGAGATAGCCGGTTTTCCCAATCGGAGCGATCGACTGCACACACATTGCAATAAAGGACGCCATCTGAAGGGGAATATGCGTACGTGAATAGGAAACACTTTCATTCCTTAAACGTGCAAATAATCTGTGATGCCCAAATGCGCCTTACGAATATCGTGGCAAGGTGGCCTGGGTCAACCCATGATTCATTCGTCCTGACTAACAGCTCGGTTGGGACTAGGTTGGAGGCTGGCAGAGTGTGTGATGGGTGGCTAATTGGTAAGCAATTTAAAAGACTTTAAAGCGAATTGACTTAAATCTAGACATGTTGGGTAGCCTATGCTGTAATTGTACCAATTCCTCCTAAGGAGACAGCGGTTACGCCTTACGACCATGGCTGTTAACCCCCCTCGCCAACCCACGACTGTCCGAGAGAAGAGATATAACAATATCCATGCACGCACTCGGTCAGTCGTGGAAAGAGCGATAGGGCAGCTCAAAAGCCGGTGGCGCTGCCTTGAGCGGAGCGGGGGGATGCTGCTCTATCACCCTGAAAAGGTGTGCCGCATTGTGCAGGCATGTGGGGTTCTGCACAATATTGCGCACAGGCAGGGCGTGCCATTACGCGAGGTAAAGGTCCTCCCAGACGATCCAGACCCCGGACCAAACAATGCGCAGCCCAACGCAGAAGCCATTCGAACTCGGCAGCAGTTAATAGCAAAAATATAAAAAAGGTAAACGGAGACAACATTCATTTTTTAACTAGTTCTTTTAATGTTTCACCAATGTCTTTTAAGGCCCCAGTTATTTGTTACAGGTTGGAATTAATATCATTAATGCCCTTGATTATCTCGTCCTGTGACTCCAGCACAGCGCGTGTTAAAACCCGGCCTTTCCCACTGGCAGCAGAAGGGGGGCAATGGGCAGTGGCGACGCCGGACACGCCTGGCTGGGAGTCTTCTTCTGGCAACAATTGTGCGCCACTTGGTCCTTGGCTGTCTGTGAATAAATATATATAAATTACAATCACATTAAGTTGAACATGTTTTATTGCTGGCTAAACATGTAGAGGGAAATGCAGGCTAGGCCCTACTAGCAGGTATAAGAAAGTTCGTCAAATATATGAAAATAATTGTACCTTCCGTGGGATCCTGGGCCAAGTCGGAATCCCCTTCGGCTGGCGGGACCACGCCAAAAAGGAGCCGATCCCCCAACACAGCGGCCACCCTTTGCTCAAATGGGGTGAGCTCCCCGACTCCGGCTCCGCTGCCCGTCTGACCCACGCTTCTCCGGTGGGCAGAAACCTTTCTTTTTACGTCGACCTTTATGTCCGACCACTTTTTTTTAATGTCTGCCACAGTTCGGCTTTCCGCCCCAACGTCGTTGACAGACTTGGCAACTTTTTCCCAAGCCAGTTTTTTGGTTTTGGTGCTGATTCCGGAGGAAAGAGAGCCAAACAAGATGTTATTTCTGGCCTCTACCTCCGAAATCAGCACCTCCACCTCGCATTCACTAAAGTTTTTTTTTCTTCCTTTCTCCATTATCTCCTTTCTCCTAACAAGCGCACTACTGCAGGCCTATTTATACTAATTAGCATATTAAATGAGGGAGGAGACAGGGCGGAGAGTCGGGCTCGTGCATGTGCGCTCAATTTCACGTTAATTGGGATGTACAAAGAGAATCTGCACGAAATTGTGCTTACGCAAGGATTGATACCTCCGGATTTATTTGTGCGCAGCAGCTTTCCAGATTTTGGCGTCCGCAAAGTTTTAGTAAGAAATCCACGCAAGTCTTAGTACATGAGGCCCCAGATATCAGTGTGTTTATGTTGAGTAATTGGGTGATGTGTGGTAAAAGTAAAGTAAGTAAACTGTAAAGTGATGAAGGGTGAATTATTTTACGTGTAAATTTGATTTAAATACCTTTTAATCACCCATAAAAGGCAGTGGATAATGCTTCACAAAGTACACTGGTATATTCTTAGGAACAAACAACATAGAAACATACGTGCACTAGCTTTCTTGAAAACAGGCACAATCTCTGGTAATAGCCAGAGAGCCAATATGTCATAAATAACCTGGTATTGTATCCTCCAAAATATTAGGTAATTTGTTAACTATTTTTTGCATTAATTATAAAGACTGTATCCATGGGTGCAGATCCTGGGGGGGGACATGTCCCCCCCAATTTCTGAAAAACATGAATTGTCCCCCCCAATAAAAACACCCCAGTGTAGTCCCATACACTGGAAGATGGTGAGAAGAATTGGGGATCTGGGAGGGTTGGAAGGAGGCGAAAGATAAGAACTAGGGGTGACCCCGAATAGTCAACTATTCGATGATTCGATCTAAGGAGCCTGATTTGACTGCCAATCTCATAGTCGAATCGTCGGCAAAACACAGGATCATTTTATTTGGGCTATAGGCCGTGCTGAATGTCTGATTCTACATATAGTTTCTTTCTCCAAATAAATCATGATATATAGCCTATTTTTGTATAAATATCAAGTGCAAAACACACTGCCGCCACAGCGCGTCTATGACACAAGTGCCGCTGTCACACCAAAATTGTACCGCCTACGTAATCCAGGTTCCAACATTCCAAACCTGCCTGGCAACGGACGATCGCGTTGAATGATGACGTAGGAAGGTTCATGAACATTCGCGAACATTCACGCTCATTCATTGAGCGTCACAAGACGAAATAACATTAAACAGATAACACTTATTTTACAAATTACATTTATTAGCATTGCTAAATATATATTTGTATGGTATTTAATTGTTTAATCGCATTTAGAGTGTTTAACGTGTATCATAGTCTAGCTAGCTAGCTTGTGTTCATTTAATTTAGATAGATAGATAGATGGATAGATAAGCAGACAGATAGATTTTAGGTTTATAGGTTTTTCTTGTTGATTGAAAATAGTGTCACTTAATTCTATTTTCTTGTATCTGTCGTCTCAGGTGTATGAAGCAGGGCTCTCTAATTTTCTACTAATTTTCACAAATTAGTAGGCCCTGCAAAGGAAACTGAATTAAGTTATAAGCAATCTACAGCTGATGCAGTGCTGATGATTTATGTTCTCTCCCTCTTTCTAGGAAATTGTATGTACTACCTTGGGGAGAATGGCCTTTCAATGAGGAGGGTGATCCTCACTGAGAAAGAGAAGGATGAGGTGCTGACAGAAGTCCATGCTGGCCACTTTGGAGCCAAGAGGATGCAGGACAAGATCAACCAACGCTTCTACTGGAAGACAATTACCAGAGATGCTCAGGACTGGGCAAGTGATCAATTTGTTCAAGTTGTGTTTGATCCAGATCAGCTCTAATATTTCCTGTGATACGCTGATGCCGCATGCACATGAGATTTAAAGAATAATTTATAGTGATTGCCTTATATAAGTAATTGTTCATTCAAACTACTGTGACACACAAAGAAAATCGCCTCTACTCTAGAGCATATTATTAAATCTGTTGTGTTTAATCTCCTTGTGTTGTAAAGATGAAAACCTGTATGTCATGCCAGAGGTTTGAGCAAGTGAAAACGGAGGCACCAGAGTTGAAGCCCATCAAACCAAAGTCACCATATGATTGGTGAGATATCTTGCTTTTGGGTTCTGTGAAACGGCTACAACCTCTCGAAGTCATAGTTTAATTATTTTCTTAATGTACTGTATTGCCTTTTCTATCTCTATAACGTCATGGCCTGTGGGCAGGTACTTGTATGAGTACAAATTGGCATGTGTTTATTTCTGTCCCTACTCTAGGTCTTGACCTAATTGGACCATTCAAAGCCTCAAAGAATGGGAACCGCTTCTGCCACATCACAGGTGTCTAAATCATAGCAACATTTGCAGCGTAGTCACATATTGTGAATGCAGAATGTTGTTAAAACTGACAGAGGGGGGGGTGGGGGGTGGAGAATGATTTCAGTTTATTTTGATGTTCCACAGGCATTGATGGACATTTTCTACACTCATGGTGCTCCTGAGGTCATCTTGACAGACCAGGGTCGTGAATTCTGGAACAAGGTGAAGTATTTACACATACAGTATAGATGTGTAATCTAACAGTGATTGATTAACACTGGCAAACAAGAAACCTAATAACTGTTGAATTCCTTAATTCAGGTAAACAAGTCCCTGTTTGAGGAGTTTGGTGTCACGCACCAAATCACATCAGCATACCATTCTCAGGTATAGTGTATATTATGTATGGGATAATGTACAGTGAGACGGTCATTATTGAGAAATAAACACCAACAGGGTGATGCAGGACCCCGACGCGAATATGATCAGAACTGCGTCCATAGCAAAATCTGTTATTCATAGCAGCGGTCTGCTATACAGAAATAACAGACCGTAGAATGCCCTAATTGACCAATCAGAATCAAGTATTCAACAAAGCTGTGTAATAAAGAAATATAACTGACATAAAAGAAAGATCTATAAGCTTCTAAATAATGTTACTATTAACTTTTCATATTTGTGACACTCTTTCAATTCTCTATTCCCCTTGCTTGTACTTTGCTGTTTTTACAGACCAACGGACTGGATGAGAGGACCGATCAGACACTGAAGAGGTCCATTGGCAAGACCCTTGATGGACAACAGGAGAGGTGGGAAGACAAATTAAAATAAATTGTGTCCAAGCCTCTTCCAGGTATTCGCCCTATCGTCTGATGTATGGACGGGAGCCACGTCTGTTTTCAGAGGTGTGTAGTGGTTGACTTTTTAATATGACCATATTAACAATTTCTAAATCAACATTTTTACTCTTCAGGGAGGAAGTTACACTTTGTGTGGTATGAGGAGACGACTTAACAGTGGGGAATCAACATGAAAAGTTTATATGTCAATTGACTGGAACATACTTTTATTGCTTGTCCTTTGCCTTTCTTTTTCCTGTTACTTAAGACCACTGGAGATCTTCCAGATGATGTGGACATTGCTTCTCCAGATAAGGAGGACATTGAGAAGTGCATCCAGGCAAGGGCTGAGAGCGATGGAAAGGTCATTGACAAGGCAAGTGTTTTATAAATGGGAAGCAAATCATTATTTATATTATCATTATGTATTTATGTTTTTGCTTTATATTTGAGGACAACACCAGTAGTTAAGTTAGTTGCCTTGCACAGAAAGGCAATTGCGAGGGCAGAATATTCATATATCGATTAACTATCCTGCATCAGGTGACTGCCAACATAGAGAAGGCCCAGGAGAGACAGAAAGAGTCATACAAGAGGAGGACCAAGAGGAGGACCAAGAGGGGGACCAAGCGCTTCAGGATCACACCAGGCACGGACAATCGCGTCGAATGATGACGTAATGTTTCGAACGCGGATTACGTAGGTGGTACAATTGAAGAGTTCAGATGCAAAAGCCTCTAAACGCCACCTCCGTCAAAAAATGAGATAAATATATTGAGTGACTGCTCTCCGCACGTAGTATATGTTAATCAAATAATTTAGCGTCAAAACCCGCAAAATACCACTCTTTTTCTGGTCTGAAATCTCGATTTGTAGGCATAAACCTCTAAACGCCACTTCCCTTTGTCAGCAAAAGCCTGCGCGATCTATGCGGATCGCATAGATCGCGCATCTATGCGATCTGAGGAAGGATCTATCTATGCGGATCGCATGGATGCTCGATCTATGCGGATCGCATAGATGCGCAATCTGAGGAAGGCCAGACGGCCGAAACATTATCACCTTAATAAACTACCTACATTGTTCTCAACTCGGAGTGTGTGGCACCTCTCTCCTTGTACTGATCTTCTCTCTCAGTTGCCAGCACCTCACATTTGGTGTGTGTTTGCACCTCTCCTTTCAAGCATGGGGAATATTGTCAGTTCATTGAGGTCTCACTTTTTTTGGCCTTTTTTTAAAATCAGATTTATGTCTTTTCTCTTATATACATACTTGATTATATGCCAAATGTTTTTGAACGTAATAAGCTTTTTTATTTAATGTAATGAGCTTTTTTATAGTTGAATCTGATGCCCAAACATAAGAAATTAACTTACTTGACCACTTTTCACTTTTTTTTCATGTTTTATTTTTTTATATAATATATTGTTGGAAAATGTATTTTATGTTTTGTTTTATTTATTCCATCATTTATATTAATTTCTACCTCATTTTTATAATATAATTTATAATATAAATATATAATATATATAAGTGATTTTACTACTTTTTACTATGTCTTGTCCAAATATGTGGATTTAAACGGTTTTTGCCAAAAAAGTACCGGTGGATTTAGCTGTTTTTGACGCAAAAAAAAAAGTACTTGGTAAAAACACAAAAAGACTAAAGTGACATTTTTGAAAAAAAAAAATGTTATTCATTAACTAATAACCTTATCATTGCCATTAAAATAAAATGACTGAACTTGAACATAGAAACCTGATAAAAAATGGTCATTTAGAAGAAAAGTGGTCAAACGGATTTAGAGGCTTTTGCATCTAAACTCTTCAATTTTCGCCCCCGGTACAATTGTGGTGTGACACCACCCCTAGCACACAGGAAGCGTCGAGCTGCGGCGCGTCAACAGGTATATGGTCGTCTCCGGAGCAGAAAAAAAATGAAAGAAAAGAAAAAAGCGCCTTTTCGGGGGCACTTAACGCATGGCGACGCTGTGAAATAGGATAGTGGCCTGAAGTGTAGCTGGGCGGCGCGTCAATGCACGCCTGCCGCCGCCGGTGTTGGAGTGTACATAGAAAATAATAGGGGCGGCTGTTTTGATGCGCGCCGTTCAGCGGTGGTGTGTTTTGGGCCGCCGAACGGCCTCGAAATTGGCAGCCAGATGACGGTTAAAAAAAGAAAAAGAAAAAAAAATCTCCGACAGGCAGAGATACAACGCGAGTCGGCACCACGTCTGAACGAACCCACGTTTACCAGAACTCTACTGGTTCATAAGTAAGTACCAACCTAAGTAATAACAAACCTGAAGCTGAAGAAACCCTAAACATTAACGGAAAACGACCCGCGAACCTGAGTGACTGAGGGAGAGACAGAGAGCTGTTCTGTGTGTGAGTGATCAGAGCGGGACACAACAACACATCTGCATTGTGTAGGGGAGGGGCGCTGTAGCCTATCACAGAATGCTGACACAGTCAGCTAGCCAATGAGGATTTTCATTCAATCCGAGCACAGATGACTCGTATTACTCGTATAATACTCGTACTCGGCAAAAGTGCTTTATCCGTACCGGATACTCGTTTCAGCCGAGTATCCTGCTCAACTCTAGTAAGCACAATAAATGATTCCCTGTGCAGTACTTTTTGAATGATATGGCGGCATGGTATGAGGTGCATAATTATAGATATGAGATGCTGTTTGTGCAGGGAGTGATTCTGTTTTTGCTGCTGTGTAAGGGGGCACAGGGGAAGGCAATACACTATGATTGGGGTCGATAAGACGGAGTGGGAAAAATATAAGGGGTACACAAGGCAAAGGGTAGAGAGACAGAAGATAAGATGGTAGATAGACTAGGTGCCAGGGTAGAAGGACAGTAAGGTACAGGTTAGAGAGACACTAGGGGACACGAAAGACACTAGGGAACATGGTAGAGAGATACTAGGGAACACAGTAGAGAGACACTAGGGGACACATTAGAGATAGACTAGGGGACAGGGTAGAGAGACAGTATGGGACAGGGAGAGACAGGGTAGAGAGACCATGTTTCCTAGTGAAACATGGTAGAGAGACTAGGGGACAGGGTAGAGAGAGACTAGGAGACATTGTAGCGATACTAGGGGACAGGGTAGAGAGAGACCAGGAGACATGGTAGAGAGAGACTAGGAGACAGGGTAGAGAGACTAGAAGACATGGTAGAGAGAGACTAGGAGACATAGTTAGGGAAAGATTAGGGGACATGGTAGAGAGAGTTAAGAGAACAGGGTAGACAGACACTCGGGGGACAGGATTGAGAGACACTAGAGGACATGGTAGAGAGAGATAAGAGGACAGGGTAGAGCGACACTAGGGGACATTGTAAAGAGACAGTAGGGGAAGTGGACAAAAAAGAGAGAGAGAGACGGAAAGAGAGAGAGATGATTTCCCAGCTAATGACTGGGTCAATATATCTATTCATTAACTTTTGACAAAGCTAATGAAGCTACAATACACTTGCTTATTCTCTCCCTCAATCCTGCCATTGGAAAACCTATTGCCATTGAACAAGCCATCTCAAGTCTCACAGTTCTCCCTCTTTTCACCCATGACTGTGTCACTGTATACTTTCATGGTTCTCATCTGAACCCCCTCATTTTGTTTTCCTCATTTGTATCCTCCACATGCCTGTAGCGTTGGTATTCATGGCTAATATTTACTACTCAACAACACAGAGAGAAACGTTCCACAAACAGGCTTGACAAAACCGAGACATTATATCATTATTGTGTTTTTTTGTAAGTGGACGGAGAGCCATGTTTAGCACATATTTATCATAGGTTTATTATTGTGCAATGTGCAATTGAATGCAGATGCCCATTAGCCTACCTAATGGTTTTAGACAGAATAGCAGAGCACACCTGGCCCGTGTCCACATGACAGTGTGGACCTTGTGTGATGTAATCCCTACTCGTATAGGGCAGGCCTGCATAATGACGCCCTCTGGTTACCATAGACTTTGCACTCTGCAGTTCCCTCCAATTAACATCATCTAATTAACAGTGGGCCCATTAAAGCTTGTCTCTGAACTTTCCCCTCACGCATCCATCTTGTCGGAAAAAAACTCTAAAAAAACCTACAAAATAGGCTGAGCGTTGGGTTAATCAATGAGACCAACTAATCAATCCCAATACAGGCATGGAAGAGACCCAATGTGGATATGTGTGTCTGTACACACACATACACACACAAACACACACACACACACACACAGAAAATACAGAAAAATAGTGGATACAAAATAATAGATAAAAGCTAACATTTGTAATTTGTTAATGGGTTGCCTAATATGTTGCATTTCAGCCATTTCAGCAGCAGCCAGCTGAACCTATCTGGCTCAATACTGGAACAGTTCCTATTGGACCCCATCAAATGAATGAATGGATGATTGAATGAATGAATGAATGAATGAATGAATGGAGGATTGAATGAGTGATAGAATGTGGTGAGGAATGCAGTTAAGGTCAACCCTTAATGGAAGCCCTGTACACATTGATCCACAGCATTTCAGGATTCACTTTAGTTAAGTGGAAAACCTGCTGGAAACTAAATATACAGCCTGGAAGTACCAACAATACTCTTCCGCAAAGAGGACTGACATTCTCCCAAACTGCCCTCTTATTCTGTTGTCTTCTCTAAGAACTATAATTGATGTGAGTGTCTGAAAATGTACAACATTGAATTTGGTTTGCATTAAGGAAATAATGATAAATGGATTTAAAGATTTCAACAGATTAAAGGAAAACTAGTGTGTGTGTGTGTGTGTGTGTGTGTGTGTGTGTGTGTGTGTGTGTGTGTGTGTGTGTAAATCTCTCACAAATGTGTTTCTTAGAGCATCTATTGTGCTCATAACCATGAAGCAAGACCCCTCACAGTCCTCCGTCTCAAGCTTTTCTGTCTTTTCTCCGCTGTTCTCTGAGTTTTTTAGTAACTATTTAAGGGCATATGGTTAAGGGACGTTGTGGAGGGTTTATGTGGAGTGTGTGTTGTTGATGGCTGGTTTACAGCCTCACCTCTTACAGAGTCAGTCTGATTGGACTCTGGCTGGGTGGGGCTGCACACCTGTGGTGCATGAGCAATCACGGCACCCAGGATAAACCAGCCATCAACACACACACTCGAGGAGGAGCACTGTCATGACAAGTTGTACCATCAGCTCGGCGTATAACATCAGCCTGTAAACTCCAATAAACACCTTGAACAACATCTACCCGTGTCCTGTGTCGGAGGGCCCCAAGAAAAGCCACTTAGGTGGCGTGTGGCCGGACGAACCCTGCCACAGACGTCATAAACGGATCATTGGCCTGCGATGCCCTTTAAGACCAACTCTTATTGTTATGAACGCTATATAAATAAACTTGATTTGACTTGTATAAAAAAGTCAAACTGAATTGTGAGGTCGTTTTTTTTGTGTGTCTGTGAAATGGCAACATCTACAGCAAGCAACAGGCATGGTGTTGTGAACTTTTACAGAATTTAAAGGAATGGATTGGAGGGCAGACGGGGAGCTTGGGGAGATAAGTGGAGTAAAGCCAAGTCTGGTTCATTTTTATAGTGCTTTATCACGGTAACCCTGCGATGAATGGCTGTCCCATGCAAGGCCGCCTCCCTGTCTCATGCCTATAGTCAGCTGGGGCCCCACAAAACGCTGACCAGGATAATCTTGGTCAAGAAATCAGATGGATGGAAGAAGGGACTCCAAAGTGGGATCTCCCATACAGGAGTCATTGCCCTGTAATAGATAGTACAGTAGCATAGAAATTTGAAAAAGTTAATGAATAATACAAGCAAAAACTATTTACTATGGAATATCCTAAAAGTGGCACAAAGTTGCATTTGACAGCAAAATGAATATTGAGTTTGACAATTCTAAGTGAACATAAATGAACATCAGTGCTTTCAACTTTTAAAACGTGTATTTAAGTTTACAAATGAAGAAAGCTGTTGGGGTTTAGATTCTGTTGGTTTTGGAACATCAAACAAAGTCTGTAGTCTGATTGGATGCAGGATATTGCTTTCCATTATGTGGATTGGGAGGGATATGCGTTTCCATTACATGTGTAGGAGCGGTCAGTAAATCAATGCGCATTCATTCTTTCGTAGTGTCACAATTAGTGATGGGTCGTTCGCGAACGAACCAGTTCGAACGAACGACTCTTTAAAGTGAACGAACTGACCTCGTTCGCCACTCTCGTTCGCGTCGTTCGTCTCGTTCGCTGAGTCTCTCTGACGCGCTGATTCGCGGCGCCGCTGATTCGCGAGTCGTTCGCTGACTGATTGACTCGAGGACTGAGACGTCACTCACGACTCGTCATCACGAGAGCCAGCCAATGTATGTTGTTTGTCTGTCTGTGAGTCTAGGACGCTTTCGAATGGTTGACACATTAACAATACCACTTTCACATTTGAATATTGCCTTTTACATTTACATATCAGTGAAATGGTAAATACATGCTGTCTTTGTATTTTCTGTGTCATGCCAGATTAATAAAATATTTGAATGTCTCGTCAATCTGTCTCGTTCTTTCATGCTTCCTTCTCACGCACGCAACCCGGCCGGGACCCCCACTTTGGTGGATCTTGGTCTTGAGTGGGGGTGGCCAATGGCCATCTTCACAATAGTAAATAAAATATGCCCAGAATAAACACAACTGTACATCATTAACTTTAAAACTCATCGTTGCTAAATCAAGCCTATTATCTTGCTGATATACATTCAATAATCTACTACGCCCCCCCACACACACACACACACACACACACACACACACACACATCCCGCTGCGTTTGGTTTGTCTAACTTTACCTTGAATTGGGGGAACGGGGCATTTTGATCCTGACATGTCATGATGCATACATTAAATAAATCTGTTGAACTCAAATTAAATACATATGTTAACATATTCAACCAGACACAATGTTGTATTTGCTATTAACACATTTATTAACACCATCAAGCACCATTGCACGATTGTGAATCGTGATTTCGTGATTAGTTAGTAAATGAGAAGAACGAGGGAGTCCGAGACCGACTCAGCTGCATTCGTGATTCGTTTGAATGTTGTGAACGAGGAGGAGCCGAGTCTGACCGACTCGGCTGGCATTCGCCGTTCGCGAATGACAGCCGAGTCGTTCGCGATTCGCGAATTGAGAACGAGGGAGGAGCTAAGTGACGACTGAACGAGTCAGTGAATGATTCAGCGCTACCGGAAACACAAACGAACGAACGAACGAACGAACGACTCTCTGTGGCGAACTGAACGACGCGAACTGATTCGCGCAAGCGACTCATGAAATCCATCACTAGTCACAATTACGATCCTTTATTGCGTAACAGTAACAGCGAAATAAATAAAACTCATCTTAAACAGAAAACTCGCTTTATCTCGAAACGCGGTTGATAAATTGTTTGCCCTTCCGCTCTCAAGCCAAACACACCTTTACCTGTGCTCAGGTAGGGTGACCAGACGTCCTCTTTTCAATTCAATTTCAATTCAATTCAATTTTATTTGTATAGCGCCAATTCATAACAGAAGTTATCTCAGGGCACTTTTCAAGTGGAGCAGGTCTAGACCGAACTCCTAATAACATTTACAGAGACCCAACAGTACCACCATGAGCAAGCACTTGGCACGGGGGCAAGGAAAAACTGCCTGTTAAAAGGCAGAAACCTTGGACAGACCCTTCGGCTCTAGGTGGGTGGTCATCTGCCTTGACCAGTTGGGGTGAGAGAGAGAGAGAGAGAGAGAGAGAGAGAGAGAGAGAGAAACTACATCAATACACTAATGAACATGATGATGATGAAGACAGCACCAATGATGGGGGACAGCGAGCAGCAACAACAGTAACTGTATATAACTGGTAACTGATATTAGCAATGGCAGTCAAGCAGGACCATGGAGGCTCCGCCAGGATCCATGAGAACCTGCGAGACGAGAAAACACAAGAACTCCGGGGAAGAAGTGTTTTAGTAACATGCATTAATGGGACATGAATGTGTGCACAGAGAGAGAGAGAGAGAGAGAGACTCAGTGCACCATGGGAAATCCCCCGATAGTCTAGGCCTATAGCAGCATAACTAAGGGATGGTTCAGGACTCACCTGATCCAGCCCTAACTATAAGCTTTATCAAAGAGGAACGTCTTAAGCCTACTCTTAAATGTGGAGAGGGTGTCTGCCTCCCGAACCACAACTGGAAGCTGGTTCCACTGAAGAGGAGCTTGGTAACTGAAGGCTCTGGCTCCTGTTCTACTTTTAGAAACTATAGGAACCACCAGTAGCCCTGCATTCAGAGAACGCAGTGTTCTAGTGGGGTAGTAGGGTACTATGAGCTCTTTGAGATATGAAGGGGCCTGCCCATGAAGAGCTTTATAGGTGAGGAGGAGGATTTTAAATTCTATTCTAAATTTTACAGGGAGCCAATGCAGAGAAGCTAGTACAGGAGAGATGTGATCTCTTTTCCTAGTTCCTGTCAGTACTCGTGCTGCAGCGTTTTGAATTAATTGGAGCGTCTTAATGGACTTATTAGGGCAACCTGATAATAAAGAGTTGCAGTAATCCAGCCTTGAGGTAACAAATGCATGGATTAGTTTTTCTGCATCTGTCTTTGATAGGATGCGTCTGATTTTTGTAATATTACATAAATGAAAAAAGGCAGTCCTAGAGGTCTGCTTTATGTGGGAATTAAATGACAGATCCTGATCAAAGATAACTCCAAGATTCCTGACAGTGGTGCTAGAGGCCAATGTAATGCCATCTAGAGTAGCTATATCTGTAGACATTGAGTCTCTAAGGTTTTTGGGGCCAAGTACAAGAATTTCGGTTTTCTCTGAGTTTAACATCAGAAAATTGCAGCTCATCCAGGATTTTATGTCTTTAAGACATGTTTGTAATTTAGATAATTGATTAATTTCATCGGGTTTGATCGATAGATATAACTGCGTATCATCTGCATAACAATGAAAGTTAATGGAGTGATTTCTAATAATATCGCCTAAAGGGAGCATATATAAAGTAAATAGTATTGGTCCAAGTACAGAACCTTGTGGAACTCCATGACTAACTAGTATTTATTGAAGATTCATCATTCACATGTACAAACTGTGAACGATCTGATAGATAGGACCTAAACCAGCTTAGTGCGGTTCCTTTAATGCCAATTTGATGCTCGAGTCTCTGTAAAAGAATATTATGATCAATGGTGTCAAAGGCAGCACTAAGATCTAATAATAAGTAATAATAAGTACAGAGACAAGTCCATTGTCAGAAGCAATCAAAAGGTCATTATTAACTTTAACCAGAGCTGTCTCTGTGCTATGATGAACTCTAAATCCTGACTGGAAAAACTTGAATAAACTATTGTTATTTAGAAAGTCACACAATTGTTTGGCGACTACTTTCTCCAGAATCTTAGACAGAAAGGGGAGATTAGAAATCGGTCTATAGTTGGCTAAAACCCCTGGGTCAAGAGTGGGCTTTTTAAGAAGGGGTTTAATTACAGCTGCTTTAAAGGACTGTGGTACATATCCTGATAATAAAGAAAGATTAATCATTTCCAGTAAAGAAGTGCCAATTAAGGGTACAATTTCTTTAAGCAGCCTAGTTGGGATGGGGTCTAACAGACAGGTTGATGACTTTGATGAAGAAATTATAGAAGTTAACTGATGAAGACTGACAGCAGAGAAACACTCCAAATACACATCTGAGGTTGCACCAGTCAAAGTGTCTGATGTTGGAGAGCCTGCGATACCTATTGAGGGCATTTGGTGACTAATTTTCTCTCTAATAGTAATAATTTTATTATAAAAGAAGTTCATGAAGTCATTGCTACTTAAGTTGATGGGGATACATGGCTCAATAGAGCTGTGACTCTCTGTCAGCCTGGCTACAGTGCTGAAGAGGAACCTAGGGTTGTTCTTATTTTCTTCTATTAGTGCTGAGTAAAAGGCTCCTCTGGCATTACGGAGGGCCTTTCTATAATTTTTAAGATTATTTTGCCATATTAAGCGATTTTCTAATAAATTGGAAGCGCGCCATTTCCTTTCTGATTTCCTTGTTTCTTGTTTTAATTGACGAGTTTGTTGGTTGTACCACGGTGCTAGTTTCCTATGTTTTATTATTTTCTGTTTTCTAGGAGCGATAGAATCTAATGTTGATTGTAGAGAGCCTGCAGCACTATTAACAAGATTATCAATTTGGGAGTGACTAAAGTTAATATAGGACTCTGTTATATTCAGATATGGCATTGAATTAAACACTGATGCAATCTCCTCCTTAAACTTAGCTACAGCACTGTCAGATAGACATCTGCTGTAGGAAGTTTTGCTTAATGGCTTATAGTCAAATAATAGAAATTCAAAAGTTATTAAATAATGGTCAGATAGGAGAGGATTATGTGGAAAAACTATTAAATGTTCAATATCCATGCCATATGATAGAACAAGGTCAAGAGTGTGATTAAAACAATGGGTTGGTTTATTTACACTCTGACAGAAGCCAATTGAGTCTATTAATGAGGTAAATGTGTTACTAAGGCTGTCATTTGTAACATCCACATGGACATTAAAATCACCTACAATAATTACTTTATCTGATTTAAGAACTAAACTTGATAGAAACTCTGAGAATTCAGATATAAAATCAGAGTACGGTCCAGGAGCGCGGTACACTATAACAAATAGGACTGGCTGCACTGTTTTCCAGTTTGGGTGAGAAAGACTAAGAACAATGCTTTCAAATGAATTATAATTTAGTTTTGGTTTAGGGTCCATTAAAACCCTTGAATCATATATAGCTGCTACTCCACCTCCTCGGCCTGCGCCTCGGGGAATGTGAGTATTAATATGAGTGGGGGGGGTGGATTCATTTAGGCTAACATAATCCTCATGGGACAACCAGGTCTCAGTAAGACAAAGCAAATCAATATCATAATCTGATATTAATTCATTCACTAAAACAGCTTTGGATGACAGAGACCTGGGGCCGTATTCACAAAGCATTTTATCTTACCGCTAGGAGTGCTCCTAACTCGCGCTAAAACATTTTACGTAGGAGTTTTTTCTTAAAAGTTATTCACAAAGCCGCTGAGACCTACTCATACTAAGGATAAATCACTAAGAGTGAGCTAAGAGTGACGCGCCGTTGCTATGGATTACGTCGATTCTCGTGCACGAGTTTGGAAGCGGTCAGTACGGTGATTGGTTGTTCAGAGCAGGCGGTCTCTGTGAAAACGAGCCCACTGAATCACCGAAGAACAAGGAAGTAGCCTCGGCTAGACATTCCCTATCAAATAGTTATGGACAGTGCAGTTAGCAGAATACACGCATGATGCCAAGTTTGTGCAGACCACGATAATGACGTTGTAGCTTATATGCACGTTAAAGAGAGATAAACAATAAAAACAATAAAAATATGTAAATTGCATTAATTCAAGGAGGCAATTAAAAGCACCCTGCAAACTATTATTCAATGAGCATATCTCCACTATTCAACACTTTTAATAAAAGCCCATACCGGTTGTGGAGAATGGCGCATACAGTGATCACTATGATCACATCCTCTCTCCACAAGATTTCGTGTATTTTTGTGTGCCCTAACATATATGGAGGAACACAGCAAACAATAATAAATATGGATTCAACAAATAAAAGGCGACAAAGAGCTAATACAATGTTTTTTTTATTCTATTTTTATTATTTTATTATTATTGTGTTGTGTTGGTGTTATGGACCTTTCATGAGATGTGTCCTTAATAAAGTTTGAATTTAATTGAATTGATATGTGGTCTACAGAGCGTGTTGGTGGTTCGGTTTATGGCTGACTGATGGTTGCGATATTCCTAAATCGTCGGCATTGCAAACTTGCATTTTCCCTGTTGCTAAATATCGTAGTGTTGCCAAACATTTTATTTCCTAATCGAGTTATTCCTGTTAGTCGGGGATGTTATTGCATCCCGCACTAATTCCACAACAAGTTTTATACCCTCACGATTTAGCATATATCTCTTGATCAATTCACAGTCTTCCACTGTCTCCAAAACATTTCATCTCACAGCCATTTTACGATTCTTTGTGAATAGGTCTTAGTGAGTTAGGAGTCCTCTCGAGGACTTTTAGGCTCTCCTAGACTTAGGTGTTATTTTTAGGCCTAAAATACTTTGTGAATTGCTCTTAGTGAAAAAAATTAAGAGTCCTAAATTTAAGACTGACACGCCCATTATTTTTCGGAGTTTCTCCTAAATTCGCCAGTTAGGAGCTACTTTTAGCGCTAAGATCCTTTGTGAATACGGCCCCTGATATTTAACAGTCCACATTTCATTCTTTTATTTTGTGCTACTGAAGAGTTGGTTTTAATTTTTATTAGGTTTTCATGGTTAACTCCTCTTGTTTTTATTTCTTTAAATAATGTAGGCGGTCGGGGGACAGACACAGTCTCCATGGGGTGGTGGGTGGGGGACTGTACTAGAGGACATGTCCTCTTTTTGAGACCTAAAAAAATGTCTGGGCGGATTTTCGAAATCGTACTGGATTTTGTTTTCAAACATGCAACATCAGAATTTCCATTTCATTTGCTCCCAAACTAGTCACGCCCTCCCGCTACTCAGCTCTGTTCACTTTGCTTTGAGTGGCAGTGAGTAGGGGGAGTTGTGTACCTGCATACGGTCTGACTGTAGAGCTACCGTCATTGGTCGATAGCCTTTTCTGTGAGCTTTTAATTGGTCAGTCTGCACCTCAGTAGGCGCGAGCAGGTTCCTTGTTTATCAAAGAGAGCGCATGTACCGGCGGCATCTCTGCAGCTATGCCGAAACGTGAATGCAAGTTCACGGATGAACTAAAAAAAAAAAATCCATGCTTTCGTCTTGGTCGTGATCCACACAAAGCTCTTTATTATTATAGCCACTTTTTAATTATTTTTTTAGGTTATTGTTTTATAGGGACAAACATTGAAAACGTTTACTTTAGGCCTGTATTTTCTGTGCGTTTGCACTTTGAGGCAGTGTTTTTTCTATGTTCTATGTTAGTGTTGTTAAGGGCCAATAAAGCTCATTTTCACATCTAGTCACCATATCTGTGGACACATTTGTGTCGGGGCACAGACAAAACCGCCACAAGTCGCCCAGGACAAATTCACGTAAATCAACAAAGAAGCGTTTTTTTCAAAATTAGTGATTTCCGTTTTTTGGCAGAATGTGCTAGTTGAGATCATGAAGAAGCCACTCCATGTTTCAGACAGCAGTATTGGTTGCTTTAAAAGTATACATTTTGTCTTTGAAATCAGGTGTAGTTTCAGCAAATTCTAGTCTTTGTTGGGGCGTGTGCAGCGATAGTTAATTTCCATACTGGCCATTTGGCCATTCAGGTGCTCTTTTGTTCTTTTTTCGGCCAATCAGCTGCACGTTAGAAGTGAACCGCATGGCTACTTATGCAGCGCCCCCGCGTCAGTAACAGAGCGTTTTTGGAAAAAGTCCCCGGCATTTTTTTAAACGCCTCTCTCTGCATTTTTTTCTGCAAGAAAATTCGTCTTTCAGCAGCTGTCAAAACAAGAAACAATGGCGGACAAATCACTCACGAATGTGCCGGTGGAGCGATTAGTAGTATTAATTACTGAACATGTGGAGATATATGAAATGTCTAATAGGCTGGATATGTAGTAGGCTAGTAACGATTAGTAGTATTAATTAGAGTTGAGCCAGATACTCGGCTGAAACGAGTATCCGGTACGGATAAAGCACTTTTGCCGAGTACGAGTATTATACGAGTAATACGAGTCAATATCTGTGCTCGGATTGAATGAAAATCCTCATTGGCTAGCTGACTGTGTCAGCATTCTGTGATAGGCTACAGCGCCCCTCCCCTACACAATGCAGATGTGTTGTTGTGTCCCGCTCTGATCACTCACACACAGAACAGCTCTCTGTCTTTCCCTCAGTCACTCAGGTTCGCGGGTCGTTTTCCGTTAATGTTTAGGGTTTCTTCAGCTTCAGGTTTGTTATTACTTCTGGTAAACGTGGGTTCGTTCAGACGTGGTGCCGACTCGCGTTGTGTCTCTGCCTGTCGGAGATTTTTTTTTCTTTTTCTTTTTTTAACCGTCATCTGGCTGCCTGGCTCTAACCAGTTTTTTTTTACTTCACGCACGGTGTCCGACACTTTCTTGCTGTATTTCGTGAAAAAATAAAGCTAGTAGTGGTATACATATTGGAAATCAAGCTACACACACACACACACTCTCTCTCTCCCTCTCCCTGCCGGTCGTCAGAGTTTCAGATTTTTTTTTTCAATGCTGATGCTGTCCTGTAAATAGTTTTCTAATCAGCAATAAATAACCATTTCTGATCAACCCATATCAATTGCATGCTTAAAATAACATACAGGTTAAAACCTCGCTCATTTCAAGACAACCCAACCCACTTCCGGGTTAAATCCCGCCCACTTCCTGGTTAGGCCCCACCCACTCCGAGTACAGATACAGATAATTCATATGGTTAACAGATACAGATACAGATAATGTTGTACTCGCTCATCCCTAGTATTAATTACTGGACATGTAGCCTGGCAAGCCAGACCCACATCAGAAAGATGTAGGGTCTGGCACTGCTCCATTGGCAGTGTGGGCGGGATAAACGGTTGTCTTTCAAGTTCCCTCTGCACGCAATAGGATAGCGCTACAACCAATCAGCGCAACGAAGAAGGTGACGTAGTCAGAGCGATGGCTCTGACTACGTAATTAATCAAAACTCCGAATACATATTTCTCTTCGAGGAAAGACTTCAGTGCCGCTCTTTTCTCAAAGAAAATGTTAACTTCAAGTCTTGAAGAGTCGCGGCCAAAGCCAAGTCAAAAGACAGCTGTTCGCCAGCAGCAGCAGCCATTGTTTACCTCTAACACGGAACCGTCGCAACTCTGTCGTCATGGTAGCCCGGCTTCCGACTCCGCCCCTCACGATGTGATTGGGCTGACAGATTTTCTGTTTCCAGCACAGAAAAACGACGGAGAAGTGCTAGACCCCCCTGGCTGCAAAATAAATTTGCTGCCGCTAGGGGCATCTAGATTTCTAGGCTACTGAACATGCGGAGATATATGACATGTCTAATAGCCTGGATACGTAGTAGGCTAGTAACGATTAGTAGTATTAATTACTGAACATGTGGAGATATATGACATGTCTAATAGCCTGGATACGTAGTAGGCTAGTAACGATTAGTAGTATTAATTACTGAACATGTGGAGATATATGACATGTCTAATAGCCTGGATACATAGTAGGCTAGTAACGTCGGGGTCTAGAATGGGTTCGTTGCAATAGAAAATACGCTCTCGGCTCTTTCAGGACAAAAAATGCTGCCAGCTTTTTTTTTTACTGAAAAAACGGCCGGCTCAACTTTTCCCTATCACAAAAAACGCTAGGTCTGAACACGCCCTTACATTGGAGAACATCACTAATCTACAGCTGACCTGGTAATGTGAGCATCTGCTATTAATTTGAATAATGCTTGAATTGCTTGAATTGACTGTGATGCTAATGATTTGGCAACTAGCCTACTTGAGGAACAGTTTGGATGAATACATCCAGAGTCAGGTGACACTGTTGCCATATGGCGTGCTTATGGGGGGCAAAGAATTAAGGGTTGAGCTAAAATGTCTGTATACTATTATTATTCTCTCCTTTACGCTTTACAGAGTGTTACACAGATATGGTTGTAGATGTGGTTTATACCTTGGATTATAGCACAATGGAATGTAACATCTTATCCTGTGTATTATTGAATGATATTCAGGGGCTTTTTGTAATAAAAGCAATTCCATTTTAACAAAGTAACTTCTAATTCTGATCAGTCCACTAAAATGACAATAACACTACATCAACATTAATAACTGCTTTTGATAACCACTGTTCAAACCACTACAACACTTTCTGCCCTGCAGGCTAACAGATACCAGATCAGTGACAGTCAGTGACATCTGTAGGGGGTAGGGCTTATCTAAATGAGATGCAAATGAGCACCATTGTGTTCCCCAGCCATGAAGTGAGGCGAGAATTGCAAATCTTCAAGAGCTGTTTTCTCACTGAAAGGTTTTGAGATGTGCATACTTTCAAATGGCCACAACTTCTTCAAATATTATCAGATTTCCATGTGTTAGACATCGTTGGAAAGCTTAGAAACTACACTTTCAGAATCTGTGAATAACTCAAAATGCCTCTGGGACGACTTGTGGCTGGTTTTTCCACAGTCTGCCACATTTGTATGTGAACATGTGATACACCTCCCCCCCCTGCCTCCAGCGCTGATGTTTCCTCTTTTTCAAACTCATATCTGGTCACCCTAGCTCAGGTGACGTCTACATATAGAGTTGACGCCCCCCTGACATTATCATTGCTTCATCATCATAATCATTTTGGTTATATCACGTCAACTTAATCAACCGTATTTCATCATGATTTGATATGTAGGCGGCAGCATGATTATAAATTACTCACATGAATATGATAAATATGATATGGTATAGGAAAAACACAAATCAGTGGATTGGCTTCAACACTCCGGCCCCTAATTGACCGGTGTAGGGCAATTCATACATTCATACAATGAAGCATACACTCAAGAGTACTTTGTGACAATATTCAAGATTGTCCATAGAATTTCAAAAATAAGTCAAAAAAATAATCCAGTTAATTTAAAAAGTCCATTCTGTGAAACAAGTTCATAAAAATTCAACAAAAGGGTTCAACGCAGGTCCTCGTTTGAGAGAAAGAGAAAAAAGAGAGAAAAAAAAGGTTAAACTAAAGTCCTTTCAGGAGTCAAATAATAAAAAAAAGGGCATAGGGCAGACCTGTCTCATCAGGTCATGTCTTGTAGAACACAGCTTTGTGATGGGCCTTTCCAAGGTGCTATTTTGTGTCCTGATGTTGACCCGACGTATATGTCCTTTTTTGTCAGGGAAGATTACTGTGATTCTGCCCATGGGCCAGGAGTTCGTGGTGAGCCTTCATCAATAATCAGCACTATGTCTCCATGCTCTCTTGTAGCAATGGGAGGTACTCTCGTGTCCAGCGTCCAGAAGAGATCAGCTATGTATTGGGTCTCCATCTTCTTCTGGAATAGGTATCACTTTTGTCAAAGATTCCAGGTGGAAGAGTAGGTATTTGTTTCATTTGAAGCAGGTGGTTGGGTGTCAGAGGTTCTGGATCTTTCACATCCTGAGATAAGACTGTGATGGGCCGGTCATTCATGATCGCCTCTACCTCACATAAAGCTGTTTGGAGACTCTCGTCATCTAGGGTCTGTTCCCTTGTGATGGAGTAGAGGATCCTTTTGATTATCCAGATGAGCCGCTCCCATACGCCTCCATGTTGAGGACCATAGGGTGGACTGAATGTCCATTTGATACCTTCAGCTTGAATCGAATGCTGGATTTTACTGAGGTTAAGATGAGTAAGTGCTTCTCGAAGCTCCCGTTCTGTCCCAATGAAATGTGTACCGTTGTCAGAAACAATCTCTTTTACTTGGCCTCGTCTACAGATAAATTGTCGGAGTGCAGAAATGCAGGAGTCTGTATCCATTGAGTACGCCATCTCAAGGTGTACAGCTCTGCTTGCGAGGCACATAAACAAAGCTCCATACCTTTTTACTTTGCTGCGGCCACGCCTGACTTCTATGGGACCAAAGTAGTCCAGTCCAGTATGGGTAAAATGTGGCAAGTCAGTTGTTATCCTGTGTAGAGGTAGGTCAGACATTTTTTGTGTCATTGCTGTGCCATGCCATCTCCTGCAGAGTACACAATCCCGTGTTATCCTTTTCGCAGCAGAGTTTGCTCTAATGATCCAGTATTTTGTTCTGAGTTTTGCAATCATTTGATTTCTTCCACAATGATCCACGATAAGCGTGGGTGTGGTATAGGAGTATCTTTGACAGGTGGTTGTCCTTTGGCAGAATGGCAGGATGTTTGGTTTCCTCTGGCATTTCCAGCTTACTTAGTCTGCCTCCAACTCCCAGGATTCCATTCTGGAGGATGGGATCTAGCTTATAGATCCTACTACTTCTCTTTATGGGCAAACCCTTTTGTAGTGAGGTCACCTCATCTTGGAAGGATTGTTGTTGGACATAGGACACGAGTGATTGCTTAGCCTTGGCTAGATCCTCCACAGACAACTGTGTGTCCGAGTCAATTCAATTTCAATTCAATTTTATTTGTATAGCGCAAATTCATAACAGAAGTTATCTCAGGGCACTTTTCAAATGGAGCAGGTCTAGACCGAACTCCTTATAACATTTAAGGCCGCAGTATACTCGCCGTTCCCAAGCTGTCGCGCGACAATGTGACGTCACAGGAGCACGGTAACTATTTATACTCGCGCTGGTGGCAGTAGTTGCAGTCTTCTCCTGAACAGAGGTGGCGCCACTGGGGAAAGGCTACCGACTCTGCTATTTCTACGTAGTAGAAGAAGAGATATGCTAATACTGGCACCCCTGTGTCTTCATTAGAATAGTTCACCGGGATGTCTCTCACTATACAGCATTATGGCTGCCTATTACTTTACATTGCTATTATTCTACATCACTGCCCCACCTGGTCAGCCATCAACAGTCCAGTGTATGGCAGCAGTTCTCATATGAATAGTGTTTGTAAGCATCCATCTTAATAACTTAGTGATTATCTACTTTTATTGTATAACTTAATGCCGCTTTGAGATAGTTTTTCAGCCACGTAATTCCACTCGTCTTTGACCACAACAACAGTAGACAGCACTTACGTAAAACCACGGTTTATTAGCGAAAGAATATAGGCCCACACCACACAATGAAATAGAACATATAAAGAAAGAAGCCTTAGCAATAAGGCGCATTAAAATGTGCCTTCGAAATCGTCCGTGTTTGTTTCCGCTTTGTCGCGCGCCGCTGAAAAAAAAAGAGAGGTGCGCGACGCGGCGCGAACGGGCCAAAATCCTGTCGCGCCGGCGAGATCTACGTCATTTTGAAGTCACAATGGCGCGCGACAGCTTGGGAACGACGAGTATACTGCGGCCTTTACAGAGACCCAACAGTACCACCATGAGCAAGCACTTGGCGACGGGGGCAAGGAAAAACTGCCTGTTAAAAGGCAGAAACCTCGGACAGACCCTTCGGCTCTAGGTGGGTGGTCATCTGCCTTGACCAGTTGGGGTGAGAGAGAGAGAGAGAGAGAGAGAGAGATAGACACACACAACAACTATATCAATACACTAATGAACATGAAGAAGATGATGACGACAGCAGCAATGATGGGGGACAGCGAGCAGCAACAACAGTAACTGTAGCAATGATAATACTTAATAATGACAATAATATCACGGATATTAGCAATGGCAGTCAAGCAGGACCATGGCAGAAGGCTCCACCAGGATCCATGAGAACCTGCGAGACGAGAAAACACAAGAACTCCAGGGAAGAAGTGTTAGTAACATGCATTAATGGGACATGAATGTGTGCAGAAAGAGAGAGGGAGAGAGGAGCTCAGTGCACCATGGGAAATCCCCCGATAGTATAGACCTATAGCAGCATAACTAAGGGATGGTTCAGGACTCACCTGATCCAGCACTAACTATAAGCTTTATCAAAGAGGAATGTCTTAAGCCTACTCTTAAATGTGGAGAGGGTGTCTGCCTCCCGAACCACAACTGGAAGCTGGTTCCACTGAAGAGGAGCTTGGTAACTGAAGGCTCTGGCTCCTGTTCTACTTTTAGAAACTATAGGAACCACCAGTAGCCCTGCATTCAGGGAACGCAGTGTTCTAGTGGGGTAATAGGGTACTATGAGCTCTTTGAGATATGAAGGGGCCTGACCATGAAGAGCTTTATAGGTGAGGAGGAGGATTTTAAATTATATTCTAAATTTTACAGGGAGCCAATGCAGAGAAGCTAGTACAGGAGAGATGTGATCTCTTTTCCTAGTTCCTGTCAGTACTCGTGCTGCAGCGTTTTGAATTAATTGGAGCGTCTTAATGGACTTATTAGGGCAACCTGATAATAAAGAGTTGCAGTAATCCAGCCTTGAAGTAACAAATGCATGGATTAGTTTTTCTACATCTGTCTTTGATAGGATGCGTCTGATTTTTGTAATATTACGTAAATGAAAAAAAGGCAGTCCTAGAGGTCTGCTTTATGTGGGAATTAAATGACAGATCCTGATCAAAGATAACTCCAAGATTCCTGACAGTGGTGCTAGAGGCCAAGGTAATGCCATCTAGAGTAGCTATATCTGTAGGCCAGCGGTTCCCAAACTTTTTTTCCTGCGCACCCCCTTCTACATCCCAACCGGGTTGGCGCACCCCCAATCCCCACTTCCAAAAAAAAAAACGCAACAAAGCTTTGTTTTATCGCCATATAAAGACTCATGTTTAATCATGCGCAAATAACCAGAACACGCATGACAATAACAACATCAACAAAGTTTCAATATAATGCTATGATCATATTTTTTTATTGTATGGAAAAATCACACTTAAAAAACCGCACTGTAATTGTGTAATATTACACCAGACCGCCATTACATTTTTCCTCTCGTGCACCCCCTGGGAATCCCTGCTGTAGACATTGAGTCACTAATTTTCTCTTTTAAGTTCAATTGTCTCAGATTTTCTTTGATTTTTAAGAGCCAGGCTGCCGATCGAATCAATTTGTCCCATGATGAAAAGCGCTCAATAAAACGAGTCAGTGGACTTTGATTCTGCAGTGCACTTGTAGTGAAAGCCACAGCCACCTTCGTGACCTCTCGGTCACCGTCGGACATTGTGGGTGGTACTTGGATCACTGGCCCATCTGTTTCAGGTTGCATCAGGAAATCTGGCCCTCTCAGCCAGTGTCCTTCTTGAAGGAAGGTCTCAGCTTTCATGCCTCTTGATGCACTGTCTCTGAGGGTTAACTCAAGCTCGCTCTTCAGCATCCTGTCTATCCTAGCAGCAAGGACTGCGCTGGCAAGCTCCAGCCTTGGGATTGTCACCACCTTTAAAGATGTAACTCTTGCCTTCCCAATCACAAACGCAATGTGAGGTAGTCCACCATCACTAGTCAGTTTCAGATAGCTGACTGTCCCATAACCTCGCTCACTTGCATCACAGAAGTGGTGCATCTGTGCTCCAGTAGCTTCAAAATCTGGTGGCCTAAGGCATCTTCTGATTCTTAGGCTGGAAATCAGGTTAAGATCTTTCAGCCACTCCTTCCATTTATCTGTGTAAGCAGTTGGTATCGATTCATCCCATCCACAATTTAGCTTGCACAGGTCCTGCAGTATTCCTTTTCCGGTCAGCATGACTGGTGTTAGGAACCCAAGAGGATCGTATACTGAGTTTAACACAGACAAAATGCTTCTGCGGGTGACTGATGGTTGTTTTGGGGTGATCGAGAAGAAGAACATGTCTGACTCAATATCCCATCGCATGCCAAGAGCTCCTTCTATGGGCAGTTTGTCTTTGTCGAGGTCTAGATCTTTGACCTCTTTTGCTCTCTCTTCAATTGGAACAGAGGCAAGGACTGCACAACTGTTACTGGTCCATTTGGTGAGCTTAAATCCACCTGTGGTGCATACTGATCTGAGCTTTTTCATCAGACAGATTGCTTTGCTCTCATTTGGGACAGATTTCAGACAGTCGTCTACATAAAAGTTGTGACGTATGGTGTTGAGAACTTCAGTGCTACACTTTCCTTCATTATCATCAGCTGTCAACTTCAGTGCGAAATTGGCACTGCTCAGGGATGAGACCGAGAGAGATGCACCATCATTCGGTACTCTGCTAGTGGTTGGTTGGTGTCGCATCTGGCCACCACAGGAATCTGAGGAAGTCCACATCCTGTTTACGTATTCTTACTTGATGGAACATTCCTTCGATGTCCCCCATCACTGCTACTGGTTCCTGTCAGAATCTGAAGAGTATACCCAACAAGGTGTTCGTAACGTCAGGACCCTGCAGCAGCTCAGAGTTCAGGGAAGTTCCTTGGAAGAAGAGGTACAATCGAACACCACCCAGATTGTTTTTTGTGGTGGACACCATGGTGAGGAATGTATCACAGTCTTCCATCTTTCCGGGGGAGTTGTTCCTCTGGCACTCTCTCTGACTGTAGTTTTCAGTATATATCTAGTAAATACTGGGTAACTTGTTGGTATTTACCAGGTAAATATCAGGTAACTACCAGGTAAATAAGTGGTAGTTACCAGGTAAATATGCGATCATTTTTGAGTAAATACCTGGTAAGTACCAGGTAAATATCTAAGTTATTATCACCCTAACAAAGTCACATATAGACACATTCAGTGGGTTTATTGTCTACAATATGCAATTGCAGGATATCTGCTAGGTAATTATTGGGTACATACCTGGTAAATGTCAGGAAAATATCTAGTAAACATCAGGTAACTTGTTGGTATTTACCAGATAAATATGTAATTAAATACTGGGTAATTACCTGGTAAGTACTTGGTAATTACATGGTAATTACATTTAATTACCTGGTTATTACTTAGTAAATACATCTTATTACCAGGTAATTACCTGGTAATTACCGGACTGTAAAAGGAAGGGTTACCAAACACGCTTCTTTGTTGATTTACGTGAATTTGTCCTGGGCGACTTGTGCCAGTTTTGTCTGTGCCCCGACACAAATTCATCCAGCAGTCTTAGAAATTAATATGCACTTTCATTAATATTGTCAACGTCAGCACCCTCTTTCATCATTGTTTTTATTTCATTCATTTTCCATGTACAGTGTGAAAGTCTCCCGCTGCGTGTTGCGCAGAGGGAGTGATTTGAACGTTTTCCTTTGTTGCCCAGCTTCCATCTCAGTAATGCCAGCTTCAGTGACTCCACATTCAGTTCCTTCTTCCTTCCATATTCATTAGTATTTCGGTTATTTATTTATTATTTTTACTCCTTCATGCGCACAGTCGTGCTTTGTTTCCGTGCTTTGTTTCCGTAATTTAAGTTACTTTATTTCCGTGAGCATATGATTTATTTTCAGGCCCCTTTCTGCACTTTGTTTCGTATATTACATTTTATTTCCATCTGCTCGTGATGTTGTCATTCATATCTTTGCGTCGCTTTAAAATTTTCCACTTTCCGTGCAGCGATATTGATCCTGCGGTGTCATGCAACAACAGCGCATCCGCTTGTTTACTCACGGTACCGGTGAAATCAGATTGTGGCAGCAGTCCAGATCAGTCCAAGCCGACACTGACTCCGGTCTCATCCATTCATCTCCACGTTGACTCCGGTCTCATCCATTCATCTCCACGTTGACTGGCATCCTTTCTGGTGTTCAGATGGGCTGTTTATCAACTTAATGTAGGAGCGGTCAGTAAATCAACGCGCATTCATTCTTTCCTAGTGTCACAATACGATCCTTTATTGCATAACAATAACAGCAAAATAAATGAAACTCATCTTAAACAGAAAACTTGCTTTATCTCGAAATGCGGTTGATAAATTGTTTGCCCTTCCGCTCTCAAGCCAAACACACCTTTACCTGTGCTCATGTGACGTCTACATATAGAGTTGACGCCCCCCTGACATTATCATTGCTTCATCATAATAATCATTTCGGTCATATCACGTCAACATAATCAACCGTATTTCATCATCAGCATGATTTGATATGTAGGCAGCAGCAAGATTATAAATTACTCACATGAATATGATAAATATGATATGGTATAGGAAAACCACAAATCAGTGTATTGGCTTCAACAACATGTTTGGGATAATACTTTGTCAAATTAATCGTGACTTACATACATTTTTTCCCATTATTCTACTCTTCTTATTCTTGCTGTTAACTGACAGCCGTACACAGCTCACATGAATGAAGCGATTGGAAATGGCATTTGGGTAGTAGGAAGAACTAGAGCTCACAAGATGTAGGTGATAAAACTCTGCACCCCCTCCTAGTCTAAATGAAGGCAGGGCTCAAAAATATACACTAAAAAATATTTGAAGTGAAAGCGCAGTTGCAAAAATGTGTTTCTACTGTACTTTCTATTTACATTGTAGTCACTCCCATCAATTATGATACAAAAAAACCCATACAATGTATGTTCTTGATACGCGGACAGGACGAGTGAACCCAAACGCTGGACACAGGGAGGCGGAGACGAGGTGAAAGGAAGTGGGATTTATTGGGACCAAGGGATAACAACAAGCCGGGCTAGGCAAGCGGTAGTCAGGCAGGCAAGGGTCCAGCAATGGGCAGGCAGTCAGGCAGGCAAGGGTCCGGCGACAGGCGGGTGGTCAGGCAGGCAAGGGTCCGGTAATGGGCAGGCGGTCAAGCAGGCAAGGGTTCGGCGAAAGGTAGGCAGAATGAAGAACGGAGAATTGGTAGTATTATACGACGAACTGGCGCCGGCTGATGAAGATCCCCGGCTGAAGTAGGGAATGGAGATTGCAGATTGCAGACAGGTGTGTTGGGAGAATGAGGACCAGTGGCGACAAGCGGCCACTAGATGGGGGTGTTGGACCGTGTAGCAGGATGTGGCGTAACAGTACCCCCCCTCTACGGACGCCTCTCGGCGGACGCCCAACAACGGACGGGTGATCCCGATGGAAGTCCCAAATGAGTGAGACATCCAGAATACGATTCCGGGGGAACCCAGGAGCGCTCCTCAGGACTGTACCCCTCCCAGTCGACGAGGTATTGGTGTCCCCGGCCGCAACACCGCACATCAAGGAGACGACGGACCGTCCACGCCGGGTGGTTGTCAATGACCCTGGGAGGAGGTGGGGGCGGAACGGGGGGAGACAACGGGCTGGTGGAGACGGGCTTGACCTGGGAGACGTGGAAGGTCGGATGCACACGGAGGGATGGAGGAAGTCTGAGTCGCACGGCACAGGGGTTAATGATAGTCTCGATCTCGAATGGACCAATGAAACAGGGGGAGAGTTTGGGGGGAACTCCCTTCAAGGGAAGGTATTTTGCCCGAAGCCAAACCCTTTGTCCGGGAGCGTACTGGGGGGCAGGTAAAACGCTTATTGGCCTGCAACTGGGAGCGGGAGGATGCGCCGAGTAACGCAGCGCGTGTGCGTTTCCACGTGCGCCGGCACCTGCACAGGTGGGTCTGGACCGACGGGACCGCTATCTCGTCCTCCAATTCGGGGAACAGGGGTGGTTGGTATCCCAGCGAGGCCATGAAAGGGGATAACCCTGTGGATGCATTCACTAGGGTGTTGTGGGCATATTCGACCCAGGGGAGCTGAGTGTTCCAAGAGGTGGGACTGGCGTGGGTGATGCAATGGAGTGCTGCCTCTATCTCCTGATTGGCCTGCTCAGATTGTCCATTGGACTGGGGGTGGAATCCGGAGGAGAGGCTGGGTGTGGCACCTAGAGCCATGCAGAACGCACACCAAACTTGAGAGGTGAACTGGGGACCTCTGTCAGATACGATGTCCGCTGGGATGTCCGCTGGGATGCCATGCAGGCGGAACATGTGCCGAACCAAGAGATCGGCGGTCTCCCTTGAGGAGTGCGATGAAGTGCACGGCCTTAGAAAAATGCTCGATCACGGTGAGAATGGTGGTGTTGCTCTCGGACGTGGGCAGGCCGGTGACGATGTCCAGGGCGATGTGTGACCAAGGACGGCTAGGGATGGGTAGGGGTCGTAGCAGGCCGGAACGGGGGCGGGTCGAGGTCTTATTCCGGGCGCAGGTTGCGCACGCCGCAATAAAGGAACGGACGTCTGCGTCCATAGTGGACCACCAGAATCGCCGGCGGATGAAGTCCAACGTGCGGGTGATTCCCAGGTGGCAGGTGAGCCTGGAGGAATGAGCCCAGACCAGTACCCTGGACCGTACAGCGTCCGGAACGAACAAACGGTTGGGGGGACCGGTACCGGGGTCTGGCTGCTGCCTCTGCGCAAGGCATACAGCGGACTCAACCTCCCAGGTGAGTGTGGCGATCAGACAAGTGGGTGGCAGGATGGTTTCGGGGTCTGTACCGGGGTCCTCGGGGGAGTACAGGCGGGACAGGGCATCCGGCTTAACGTTCTGGGAGCCGGGACGGTAGGTGAGGGAGAAGTTAAAACGACCAAAGAATAAGGCCCACCTGGCCTGTCGAGAGTTCAGTCTCTTAGCTGACTGGACATAGGCCAGGTTGCGGTGGTCGGTCCAAACAATAAACGGATGCTCCGCGCCCTCCAGCCAATGTCGCCACTCCTCCAAGGCAAGCTTGACGGCCAAGAGTTTGCGGTTGCCGACGTCATAGTTTCGCTCCGGCGGGGACAGCCGGCGGGAGAAGAAGGCACAGGGGTGGAGCTTGTGGTCGGAAGGGGAGCGTTGGGAGAGAACCGCGCCCACTCCAGTGTCAGAAGCGTCGGCCTCCACCACAAACTGGAGAGAGGGATCAGGTTGAACGAGAATGTGCGTGGATACGAACCGCTTCTTGAGGCCCAGAAAGGCGGTCTCCGCCTCTGGCGTCCATACGAAGGCACTCTTGGTGGAGATCAGGGCCGTAAGGGGTGCCGCGACTTGACTGTAGCCTCGTATGAATCGACGATAGAAGTTGGCGAACCCTAGGAACTGTTGCAGTCTCTTGCGGGTTGGGGGTGAGGGCCACTCGGCCACCGCAGAGACCTTGGAGGGATCCATCTCAATCTGGCCTTGGCTGATGATGTAGCCCAGAAAGGAGATGGATGGGACATGGAACTCGCACTTCTCCGCCTTAACATAAAGTCGGTTCTCCAACAATCGCTGCAGAACCTGTCAAACGTGAATCCTGTGCTCCTCCACGGACTTGGAGAAGATCAGGATGTCGTCGATGTAAACGAAAACGGAATGGTTCAACATGTCCCGGAGAACGTCATTGACCAGGGACTGGAAGACCACGGGGGCATTGGTGAGCCCGAAGGGCATAACTAAATACTCAAAGTGGCCCAGTGGGGTGTTGAACGCGGTCTTCCACTTGTCACCCTCCCGGATGCGGACCAAATGGTACTCCGCCGGGACAGAGGACAAGTCGGGGAGGTGCAGTAGCAGGACCGAGCTCCGGCGCCCGAGGAGACTGGGTGGAGCGCAAACAGTGGGAGAGACAGTGTGAACTCCAGGAAATGACTCGTCCGGTTACCCAGTCGATCTGAGGATTGTGGGTCTTAAGCCAGGGGTAGCCTAGAACGACTGGTGAGAGGGGGGAAGAAATCACGAGAAGTGAGATGGACTCGTGGTGATTACCCGAAACGAGCAGGTTAACAGGAACGGTACAACGCTCCACCCGAGCGAGTGAGCTCCCGTCTAGTGCCTGGGTCTCAATTGGGGAATCCAGGGGAACGGTGTCCACCTCCCGGTCGATAAAACTCTCGTCTGCACTGGAGTCAAGGAGGATGGTAAGCGGAAGAGCTGGATCCTGCCACAAGAGGGTGGCACACAGTAGGGGACGGGAAACCGAGGGGTCCAGAGAGCGACTCGCCAGTATCCCTCGGGTTACTGGCGAGCCTGTCCTTTTCCCGGGCGAGAGGGACATCCAGACAGGAAGTGGCCCGTCTGACCACAGTAGAGGCAGGCTCGGGAGAGAATCAGGTGCGAGCGTCCGATCTGCATGGGCTCGGACTCAGAAGGGAGTGTCCGCTCGTGACGAGGTGGAAAGGAAACCGAAGGAGGAGGGCGAGGTGCTGCAGGCGGCATGGAAGAAGGCGTTAAAGAGCGTAGAGCCCTCTCCCTGTGGCGATCGCGCAAGCGATTGTCCACCCGAATGGCGAGAGATCCGAGGACTCCTCCCGGGAGGTCAACTCGTCCTTGACGTCACCACCCAGCGCGTTCAGGAAAACCCCCTGCAGAGCCTCCTCGTTCCAACCGCTCTCCACCGCAAGAGTCCGAAACTCGACTGCGAAGGAGGCGACGCTGCGGGAACCTTGACGGAGAAGTAGAAGCCGCTGAGACGCCTCTCTGCCCCGGACCGGGTGATCGAAAACCCTCCGCATCTCCTCGGTGAAGGCGGAATACTCGGAACAGACCGCGGAACCGCGCTCCCAAACCACCGTTGCCCAGGCGAGAGCCTCACCCCGCAACGCACCGATCAGGTAAGCGATCCGAGCCTTGTCAGTGGGGTAGATCTGGGGCTGCAGCTCGAACACCAGGGAGCACTGGAGTAGGAACGATCGGCATAATCCCAGGTCTCCATCGTAGCGTTCGGGGGCTGGAATGAATGGCTCCCGGGGAGAGGCCGAATGGCTAGGAACTGGGGCTGGTGGTTCCGGGGTGATGGAGCTGGGAGGTGATAGTAAGGGATAACTCACGGAGGGAGGAAGTTATCTCCTGCAGAGCCTGGTCGTGTTGACCCAGTTGAGCCTGTTGGTGGGAGATCACCCGGCGGAAAGCCTCTGTGTCAGCTGGGTCCATGCTGGCCAGTTCGTACTGATATGCGGACAGGACGAGTGAACCCAAACGCTGGACACAGGAAGACGAGGTGAAAGGAAGTGGGATTTATTGGGACCAAGGGATAACAACAAGCCGGGCTAGGCAAGCGGTAGTCAGGCAGGCAAGGGTCCGGCAACGGGCAGGCAGTCAGGCAGGCAAGGGTCCGGCGACAGGCGGGTGGTCAGGCAAGCGAGGGTCCGGTAACGGGCAGGCAGTCAAGCAGGCAAGGGTTCGGTGAAAGGTAGGCAGAATGAAGAACGGAGAATTGGTAGTATTATACGACGAACTGGCGCCGGCTGATTGAAGATCCCCGGCTGAAGTAGGGAATGGAGATTGCAGACAGGTGTGTTGGGAGAATGAGGACCAGTGGCGACAAGCGGCCACTAGATGGGGGTGTTGGACCGTGTAGCAGGACTTGGCGTAACAGTTTTTTGACTTGCTTTGACACTAGAATTTATGAAGTGTGCTTGTGTATGTGGGAGGATTTAAAGGCAATATTCTTAAAGTTAAATATAATATCAACTGTTGCTTGTGTTCAATTATCCAAACCACTGGCTGCATTTGGAGAAGATGATGGCAATGATGGTGGCAAGCTCATCGAGCTGAAGAGGGTCTGTAATCTGAAGTGAGGGTTTTAAATATGCAAGAGACCCTTGCATATTTCCATGGGGGGTGGGGGGTTGTGCAGCATTACAATACAATACAAAAGACATGACAGTCTGTCTATCAGTCAGTCAGTTGGTTAGAATGTTAGACCAACAAGCAACTCAGTTGCAATGCAAGTGACCCTGGCCACCCAGGGTGGTCACTATGTTCTCCCTTGTTTCACCAGGTTGACCTGTAAGGCCGGTACACAAGAAGACCACAAATGGAATCAGACTCAAAGCCGAATACATAAGTCCCCCGCCCCCCCTCAGTAGTTAATCGTGGCTCTTAAACCTTGGCCCTCTGACCCCCCTTCCCCCGTCGGGAAAAAAACAAACCATCATCTTACCTTACTGTGTCCTCTCTAGTACAGCTCTGAAACAAAAGTCCAGCACAGAGAGGGTGAGAGTTATCACCAAATCTAAAAACAGCTATCTCTTAGGCAAAATGCAAATCCTCCTGACAAATATTCACACATTTTTTATAAAAAGTTAACCTCGAAAATGGCGTAGATAATACATCGAAACAATGTCCCATCATGCCCCATAAACTAGCTAGCTAGCTTATTAGTGTGTTATTCATGTCCCTCACAGTGGGCAGAACTTGTCATAAAGTTAGCGAAAACAAAGCCTACCAATTTAGAGGGAATATATGATTGGTCAATTTTACTGTACTGAAATTAGTCTCATTGAGTTACTATTACTCGACTCTCTGTGAAATTATAACGGGACCACCAATCACAGTAACATTCTGTCAGCAACATTCTGATAGGCTGCTGAAGAGGCTTCTTTCATTTAACCCTTCACATTCCAACACAAATTGAATAGGCAGGTTTAAAGGGTTTATTTCCTCAGAAACATTTTTGGTTGCATGTTGATTGTTGAAAATATTATGAAATTATGAATTAATAAAATAAAATGAGAATATCTAGAATATCTTAGGCCCTCAGACGGTTCCCCCTGCCCCCCCCCCCCTCCCTGCTGCCATCGCTGCTCTCAATGGAATACCAGTAAGATTATACTTTTCCTTTCACCAGCAATATTTGGTCACTTGTTGTATTGTCTCCATCTCTGCTTCTCTGTCTACCTAACCTAAGGCTGTCTACCTAAACCGAGGCTCCTGATCTCCGTGTTACACCTCTGGATTGTGCCCAGATGGTATAAATACTGGAGGAGGGATGACTCATTTTCTGAACCTGAAAACCTCTACCTCTCATCTTCCATCTCTTTGAGAGCCTCCTAAAATGGAAGTGTTGCTGTGTGAAGGTCTATGTGCATGACTGTCTCTGATCAGCCGCCTTTACTGCTCATCACTTGCTTCGTAATCGTAATCAGCTCTAACTGGTCATACACACACACACACACACACTCACACACACACATTATGCAATCTCTTTTAAGCTCAAACAGTGACAAAGACACTTCAATAAATATTGGACAGCTTTGTGAGTATAGTAGTGCGTGATGGACCACCATTACTCCCGGCTGGATCACCACATCCTATCTCCACACCCACCACCACTTATTAATAGTAATTTGTCATATTCATACACTCACATGTATGCTGATTTAGGAGGCAAATCATCATCGTGATTTTGTATTTCAAATCACCACCTCTGGTCACTTATTGCTGTGGTTCTGATTGGCTGAGAAAAATTGTGCTTGGTGATGTCACTCGCCAAACTACATCAAGGCTGTGTGTGTGTGTGTGTGTGTGTGTTTGGTTTCATTTAAGTGTTTGGTTACTATTTAATTATCTCTCACTTTTCAGAATACTATACATCTGTCGTAAATATGTCCGAGTTTATCATACAGCTGCCCACATAGCCAATATGGTGAATATCTTCCTTAGGTAGTGTGGGATGCAATTTTGTGATAAAATAAAAAAGGCAGCTGATTGTAATATATCATTGTGATTGGAACTGTCCTTGCAATATTAAAAGATAAATATAAACTGAAATCTGCTTTGCATCCAATTGAGGCAAGGTGTGTGCGTATGTTTGTGTGTGTAGCGGGGGCTGGGTGGGTGTCACTTTTAAGTATATGCACATGTAGTTTTTTCTACACAAAATGACATTTACATAGGAAATGTATGAGGGGGCATTTTGTCTTCTGGTATATTGATCTATTGAAACCTTTATTGAGTTTGAAGTGAATTTTAGAGGCCCCCCAACAGAAAATAATTGGTGGTTGTACAGGAGAAAAAACACTGAGCAAATGTGACATTTTAGACAGAGACAGGGAGAGAGAGGTGGAAAGGGAGAGAGAGCAAATGAAGGAGTACAATTTAAACCTCCACACACTTTCCTGGGATCGATCTCGTTTTCTCTGTTATTGTTTTTTCCCTCCTATCATTATTTATTCAACATGACAACTTAGTCATAACATTGACATATTGAATTTCTGCCAGACAGTTGGAGAGAACTTGGGTTTGGGAGAAACCAAACACATTAACACGAAACGGTTAATTTAATCTGCTCAAATCTAATTAAGCTGGGTTTGCTTGGCAGCGGGGACACAAGTCAATATTTACTCACTGGTTTGCCCACCCACCCTTCCCGCCCCCCCACTCCGTAGCCTACCACTGATGGAGTAATTGGAAAAGGTGAAAGACCTTCAGTCGATAGGAGATCCGCATGGCATCCTTTTAAATCGCAGCACTGGAAGCCCTGAAGGAAGGCACAACCTTGCAGTTATTTCATTTTTCATTCTTATTTTGTTTCATATTTTTCTTTGCATTTTTTTTGCCTCGAGCACTCCCCACCTACATTCCACCTAAGGAACCTCAGCTTCTTTTCTCTCATCAGGCTAATGAGAGAAGAGCGAGCGAACAGAGGGAAATCTAGAGACGAAGGAAGGGGGATTGACGGAAAGGTGAGAACAGATCAAGGAGAAGAGAGACGATGTCTACCGCTCTGTAATTAGCGGACGCCTATTGCCATCGTCTGCCTGAGATGACTCCTACACACCTGGCATTGGAGTCTTTTTTCCTGGAGTTAGTCACTGATTAGGTTTGGGCTGACATCTGATTACAGGAACGTACAAGCACACCACAAGACACTTGAGGCAATAGCTTAATATAATAACTATGTATTTAATGGATGTAGACTATGGCTGTGGGCAGAACTTTGTTAATGGGGTGCAGGACTGGCATAAGTGTGCACTAAAAAATAAATCGATAGCACTGAAGAAGTGTAGCGATGGCGAGACAAATGGTTTACCCCAACCTAGTTTCTGGGGAAAAGAGCGAAATAAAAAAAAAACAACCAGACCAGACTTTTTTCAGCAAAGAGTTTTTCGCCAATTTATTGCAACGGGTATTTTCTTCACCTATACTGGTTCCTTTGGAGATTTTCAGTCATATTAATGAGACACTGACCAGTTGTTGGCTGCATTGGTGGGATGATATTCTTTCTAGGCTTTGGCCGCTTCACAGCCACATAAGCCCCAATGGACCCCAAAATAGAAAGGCTTGGTGATGCCGCTTCTAGATCAAAAACATCCAGATGGCAAATCAACGCCACAACATCACCAAAACTTTTTACAATTATGAGTTGGATAGATAACAATATTCAGATATACTGTATGTTGGTGACAGTACATCATTGACATTTTATATTTACATTTAGTAATTTGGCAGATGTTTTTATCCAAAGTGGCAGACAAGTGAGGCTGAGAAAAATCAAAGTAAAAATAAATAAATGAAGTAACAAAAAAAATGCTGCACAAGCAAGTCATCGAAAAAAAACAACTGGACTGCAGAGTAGCTATAGAAGTCAGAAAGACGAGGTTAGTAGAATTGTCTTTTTGTGCATGTCACATCTCATAGATACAGAGATAGAACAGTTCAGCAAAGTGTGTTCCAACTTTTTCTGGAGATATATATGCCAGTATATACCGGCATATGATAGGGACGTGGTAGATCCTTCCACCATCGAAGTTCTACCCATGAGAAGCGTCTAGACTGCAAGATAATTAGTAAAGCAGTGTTCGCGGTGAGGCACATTTTACAATAAATCCAAGACTATGACTAGGTTGAACTGCAGCAATTGGGGAAAGAAGGCATTCACTAAATAATCTCAAAATGAATAACGCTAATTCAGATTCCATAGATACTGTGACTACAGAGTACCATATACGGATGGGTCCAAAATTAAGATGAAAGAAGGCAGAAAAGAGAAGAATATCACAATAATGATACAAAAAGATCTCTCTCTCTCTCTCCCTCCTTCTTGCGTTCACTCCATCTCCAGGGAGACCAAGAAGACTGCTGTTCTGCAGAAGTGTCTGCTATGCCCCCCTCCCCCAGGCCGATTCATTTCATCTCTGCTGGCGTTGTTGCATGAGTAAGTAGGTTGTTTGGGGAATATGAGCGGTAAAAAGCACAAGTAAGTGAAGCAAAGATAGATTGTGTTATTCATAACCCAGGAGTGTCTTCTAACCAATGGCTAAACTGTACACTTTTGACCCAATGGCATCTCAATGGCTACCTAATAACCCCCTCCCCAATACACCCTGCAGGAAAGAGAGATGCCCCTACTCCAAAGAAAATACAAAATTAATAGAAATTCAATTCAATTTATTAACACATTATTTTTTTCACAGAAAGTAATGTAATAGTGTGTATATTCAACTTTCAATGTAACCCAAACCATTACATTTTATGACATAACAAGGTAGTAAATTTACTCACAATAGTCTATCTTTCCTACGTCTCGAGCGCTCAAGTAACTAGACTAGTACTAAAGAAGAACCCCCACTCAGTGAAAACAGTGTACCTCAAATGAAAACCGGCAATAGTGACAATATTGCT
Source organism: Merluccius polli (assembly GCA_030340625.1). NCBI lineage: Eukaryota > Metazoa > Chordata > Actinopteri > Gadiformes > Merlucciidae > Merluccius > Merluccius polli. The sequence goes on along the minus strand of JAOPHQ010003696.1, from coordinate 261,320 downwards.
TACATGTTATTATTATTATTGAACATAACAGTAAAAGCATTATATATAACAAGTAAAATTAACGCTCCAAGGAGCTGTGGGCGGGACCTCGGCGAGTCCGTCGGGGTGTGTCGCGACAGGTTCTCGTCCGTCGCGGTCCATGCAGAGTGCGGTAGACTGGGGCGTTCACAGGGAGATTCATTGTAGCTAACATTAGAGTTAGGGAATGGCACAAATCGCATCACAGTTTGACATTCGATTCAAAATGGCCACTTTGACGACATGTCACGGACACGCCCTTCGACATACAGACGCAAATAGCACGGCGTTTGTTTAGCACCATCTTCTGACTGTACTGACCAATTTTGAAGCAGAATGGACAAAATGCCTGGGAGGAGTTTGTTCACAAACAATGGAAAAAAAGACCACAGAACCAACTTTGACGACACGCCACGGACACACGCTTTGACGTAGAGTCGCATAGAGCACAAGTTTGTTTAGTACCATCTTCTGACTGTACTGAACAATTGACCAGAAAAAATACCACTGAATTCAAAATGGCCAACTTTGACGGCACGCCACGGCCATGCCCTTTGACGTAGAGTCGCAAATAGCACAATTATTCTCAAGTTACATCTTCTGAGTGTACTGACACATTTTTAAGCCGAACGGACAAATTCCCTGGGAGGACCACAGAATTCTAAATAGCCAACTTTGACAGCACGCCACGGCCACGCCCTTCGACGTAGAGTGGCAAATAGCACAACTTTTCTCAAGTTCCATTTTCTGAATGTATAAAAACAATTTGAAGCCCAAGCGACAAATTCCCTGGGAGGAGTTTGTTCAAATAGGCAGTGAAAATTTCAAAATGACACAAATTCAAATTCAAATTTCTGACTTCCGGTGGATTTTGGGGTATGGGTCTAAGAGGCTTTTTGGTAGGTCTTGGACTGTTACAGGTGTCTATCGAGTTTCATACATATCCGTGCAATGTGGTGTCGGGGCTGCTTTTTAAAAATCCTGTAGGGGGCGCTACAACCACGACAAACACGATTTTTGTACGTGAGCTCCGGGCAGCAGTCTACATGTGTCCTGTGAATTTCATATTCATAACTATTACGGTCTTCGTACAGTGATATACCCTGCCATTAGAGCGCCACCTAGTGGCGGAATTTTTTTCTTCTTTTGACATGAGCCTCACAGAGCCATGGGCTATCATCATACCAAGTTTCGTTTTAATCGCTCTTGCCGATGTGGAGATATAAACTTCTTAATTTTAAAGAGCGCCACCTAGTGGCGATTGTGTACGATTCCTAATGGAGGTATAAGGAACTATTGACCCAAGTTTGGTGTTGAACGGACATACCAATGTGGAGAAATGGTCCACTTGGTTTTTTGATGTAAAATGTACACAAATTAAAATATTTATAGTGCGCTTATTTTTTGAAATATCAAAATACTTTTTTTCATGGGACAGTCTCCAGATGCTACGTGTGAAGTTTCGTGCGAATCGGAGAAAGGCACATAGATGGAACACGTAGACGTAGTATTTTGGCCCGTAGTATCCGGGCAGGCGTGGCCTATATGACGCATAATGGCTAGTGTTGGGCGCCCGCCCCCAGTGTATTATGTGTGCCGCCACCTGGTGATCAGGTTGGGTAAATACAACTTATATTTATTGTTATAGTCCTTATTAGCTATGTGAGGATATTACAGTCTGTTGATTCATATGTGCGGTTATCAATGTGTCACAGAAGTGGAGGTGCAGCAATAATTCCCACATGCGTGGATGTAAGGTGTTTTGAATGTGCGACAAAGTATGCGGGAGTTATTACGGATTTTGCTCAAAAACAGCGCCACCTAGTGGTCTTCCAAGTGGGCGACATGCAAGTGACGCATAGAATATATCATTTTTCACCAGGCCTGACAACTTAAAATAGACTTAAAACTTAAAATTGCCAAATAAAAAAGACTTTTTGTATATATTCAGGGGGTGAAAAATGCAGTGAAAGAGGCTATATAATAAGGGGGACCTTCCAGTTTTACTGGCTCGGTCCCTAATAACCCTTACTTTGACGACAGTATCTTTCAATTAAGACACACAATGTATTGACAAAATTACTCCATTATAAACCAAAATAGTGTGAGTGAATAACCCTCCATAATAATAATAGTCCAAATTCAGGGGAATAACCCAGAATAAAAACGAAACATCCCCACCTTAAGGTGGCAGAAAATATAAAAATAAATAAATAAAAATAATATAATCGTCTTTTCAGTGTAAACAGTCCCATTCAAAATAACAAATAAAACACTTTTGAGTCCCTTTTAATCAAAAGTCAATGTTAATCTGACTGCTTATGTGTAATCGCTGGTTGACAGGGTCTTCCCACGGAACCTGGACAAGCTGTAGTCCCCTTTCACACTGGCACTGAAGTGATGCAATCGCAGGTAGCTCCGTTCGTCTCCTCCCTCCTGGAATGGACATGGCGCCACATGCTGGCACCCACCCTCTGGACTGGATATGGCTCCACACACTGGCACACACCCCCTTGACTGGCCTAGCTGTATACTCTGCTCTCCGACCTCCACGAGCTGTGCAGTGCAGCTATCTTTTTCCGAAACACTGACGGCCACAGTACCGACAGCGCACCCTCTCACAAAGTCTTACTTTGTACTGTATTACTCATCACAATATGAACATACAAGCCCATGTATTTTAACTACCCGTTACATTCCCCCCGCTAAACTCTGCCTTACCAGCGATTATCTGCAGGCTGCAACGGAAGGGAAGCCATGCAAACCAGGAATTCACATTGTTTCCTCCATGAAATTGATGTAGGATGTGGATTTTAAGTTAGGACAAACTCTTTTCTCAACCTTACAGGGAGCTGACCCCTTGTACTCTTCTGGGGACGACTTGGCCCAGGTGCCTCATCGCTCTCTGTGCCGGAGTCATCCATGTCACCAGACAGGTCTCCTGTGTCTGACCCCTGCCTCAACACTACTTCCGGAGCCACACCATCACCCTGGTCAACTGGTTCCCTCTAACCCTCCTTTGCATCTGAGTCAGGTGCAATAATGCCATGAGGGTCTTCAGAGGTGTCAGGTATGGTGATGCCACGGGGGCGGCATTGGGGAACATGTGTCGGAGTGACACAAAGCTGCAGGGTCTGGGTGCAGCACACACTTGGGCGGGTATGTGAAAGGTGCAGTGTTTCATCTGATCCCGATGTACTACTCTCGTAGGGCCCCGAGGTTCAGCTTTGATGATTAACACAGGCACGTCTGAATGATTTTGGGCTACTACCAGGTAGGGGTCCTGCTCCCATTTATCTTGGATTTTATTGGCCCCCTTGGCCTGTGGTTCCTCATAAGTACACGGTCCCAACATGAACATGTCACCCCCCTCGCCCCGTGGACCTTTCCAAGAGAGTGTAATCCATGGCCAGCATTTCCAGAGGCACGTTGTTTGTACACGTCATCGGTGCTCGAGTCTTTGGAAAGACGTCCTTAGCCAGGGCGCATCGTCTGCATTGTTGTACCCAGCACGGCACATCTTTGCCCATGGTGGGCCAGTAGTAGCTCCGCCTAATTAGCTTTAGAGTACTTCTCTTGTCGAAATGACCTCCGTGATCGTGTTGTGTCTCATATGTGCTTTTGGAGTGACCCTGGCACGACCAGTTGGCACACTGCTCCGCCAACCCGTGGGTCTTGAATGCAGCGGAACTGGACCCCATGGCATATTGTCAATCGCTCCCACTGGCTGGCTAACTTCTTCTGTAATGGCTCCTTCTGTAACTCATGTCTGTTGGGTCGAGCACTCCTCTTTACAGCCGCAATGATTGGGCCAATGGCAGGGTCATCCGCTTGGAGCCGTTGAAGCTCCTCCGAGCTGTGTCCCTTTCCTTTCACAGCAGCTTGCACAGCGACATGTGCTTTTAGCTTTCCATGATCTGCCTCCTGGGTGGGCCACAGGCATGCACGTACCTCTTCTGCCCACATCACCAGGAAATCCATCTCGGTGTCTTCTGCCTTGGGCTTTAGTGTCGTGGGCATTGTCAGAAAATGTCTGCATTTGTGGTCTGTCTACTTGGCTTGTAGTGAACTTCAAAGTCGTATTCAGCCAACTGCATGACCCACCTTTGCTCAACTGTCCCAAGGTTTGCAGTCTCCAAATACCGCAGGGGGTTAGTATCGGTGAGGAGTTCTAATTTGAAAGATTGGACCCATGTAAGCCTTGACTGGCAAAGGATATCACCCTCTCGACTCCTCCCTGCTACTGGCTGAGCACAGCCCCAAGTCCCAAGAAGCTTGCATCAGTGGTGAAAATGAATGGGATCTCAAAGTCAGGGTATGCACCGGAGGCAGGCACTCCCCGCTCCAGATAAAATGTATAAGTACCGTTCGTTTGAGTTCTTCCTTCGCCTTTCCCATCAGGTCATCAGGTTTGACAGGTCACCCAATGACTTGTCGGACCTCTTTTACCTTTTTAGGAACAGGCCAGTCCTCTAGTGCCTTCCCCTTGTCCATATCCACCTGCACATCAGCAATGGACACAACATGACCCAGGAACTTAACTTCTGTCTTCAACAAGAAGCACTTACTAAGCTTCAGCTTCAGTCCGTGTTCTCGGAGGCGGCGGAAAACAAGATCCAGTTTCTCAAATGACACTCGAAGTCGTGTGAGAACACAAGAACGTCATCCAGGTATATCAGCAGTGTGTCGAATGCCAGGTCACCCACCACCACTTCCATAAGGGGCTGGAAAGTTGCCGGCGCATTATAGGCTGAATGGCATCCTGGTCCACTGATACAGGCCGAATCTTGCTTGTCCAGCGATGAGAAGAACTGTGTCTTCCCGAGTGCATCGAGCGCCTCCTCAACCCTGTGGGTAGGCGTCCTTGTAAGTCACACTATTCGGTAGGGGTGACCCCGAATAGTCGACTATTCGACGATTCGATCTGAGGAGTCTGATTCAACTGCCAATCTCATAGTCAAATCGTCGGCGAAACACAGGATCATTCCATTCGGGCTATAGGCGGTGCTGAATGTCTGATTTTACATATAGGGCCCTATTTTGCACTCAGCGCAATTGACTTTGTGCACTGGCGCTTGTACAATTCCTATTTTGCACCCGACGCACATTGGAATTTTCCCTCGCAAGGCGCAAGTCCTTCACTTGGGGAATGAACTTGCGCTCCGGGGGCGGTTCAGCGAAAACAGGAGGCGTGTCCCGGCGCAAACGTTCCCTGGTGCTATTCTGCACTTTCACAAAACAATTGCGCCACAGACCAGGAAAAACCGAGTCTAAAGTCAGTGGCGCTTATTCAGACGCTATTTTAAGGGCGCATGCTTGGCCATAATCAGGGAGGGGATGCGCGATTGTTGACGGGGGGGGGGCGCGATTGTTGACGGGGTGCGCGGTCCAAAAATCTGGAGCGGCGCAAAAATAATAATACACAAAATAAAAAATAAAAAATAAAATAAAAACATAATTACGGCCGGCCGGCTCGGCCTGAAATCGTCCGGCCGTTGGGGAAATATCCCGAACCTCCCTATGGCCGCCCGTCCCTGGCCATAATGTAGTGTGTGTACAACGTGCATACACTTTGCTTCTCTCATCTAAAAGGAAGCAGTTCTCATTTTTGCAAACCATACATACAAGCAAAAATATTACCACATATGTGAAAAATAGGCATAAATCTAGCGTACACAGTTACCCAAAATATTTAGGCTAATAGTAATGACGGATCAAATTAACCTGTTTGACCAATAGTCGCAAGACACATAGATAAGGACACCAGGATGACACCTTTTATTATGCCAGCAACAGCGCGTGAAATGTTTTGTAATCGAAAACACACAGAAACACGACGCGGTGTAACTGAAAGAACATTCGGCATACTGAAAATGCGCTTCAGCTTATTTGACAGAAGAGCTGCATCATCTATAAGCAGTGCTTGAAGTGGGCCGGTACGCACCGGTATGCAGTACCGGCACTTCTACATTTTACCCTTTAGCGTACCGGCACTTTTTCTTGAGTACCGGCACTTGTCACAGGCTGCCCCCCCACCCCCTCGTCGGTCGTAGGTCCGGGGTGGGTTATGATCGCCCCCCCCCCCAGTCGACAATCGCCCCCCCCCCCCCCCCCGTCGTACGCAGTACCGGCACTTATTTTTGTCCACTTCAAGCACTGTCTATAAGCGAAGTAATCTCGGTCTAATGTTAGACCACATTGTAAATATATCACCATGCATTCATAACCTCGTGATTCAGTGAGAGTGAGGCCAAAACATCGGAAAGTATGTCTTTGTGACATTTCTTTATTTACATTTTGTCAACGGAAAATGAAAAGCTGAAAAGATTTAAACAGAAGAACTAATTATTTTTCCCTCTGTTGGGCATGTGCGCGCTACGGCGGGATTGGACACGCCTGGGTCCAGTAGTGGCAATGCGCGATGTGCTCGCCATGGAACAAGCGCGCCTGCATTTAAAGGGAATGTGAGCCGACGCTCTGATTGGTTTATTGCACGTTACGCCCAAACCACACCTATGACTAATGTAGCTACTTCAGACCAACCCATTTTAGATTTGCGCTGGGCGCAAGCGTCATTTATCCCGCCGGCATAATAGCAACAGCGCCCAAGATCCGCCCACAAAGCTACTTGCGCTTTGCGTTTCATACTTGCGTTTCAGACCGGCAAAATAGGGCCCATAGTTTCTTTCTCCTAATAAATCATGATTTATAGCCTATTTTTGTATATATATATCAGCCTGCTTTCAATCAATCTCCTTAGTGTAAATCACGTGGTAGACTAAGTGGCACTATCCAAATTTGCGACACCATCGGAGCAGCCTCGTTGGTTTTCCTCGCACACAACTTGAAAAGAATCAAGCTGGCACAGGCGCAGTGAAAGAATGGTTATTTTTGTTTGATCAGGTAGGCTAAAGTGATTTCAAAACCTTTCAGCCAGTTCTAATTTGACTTTTGGACATTATGAACTTGTTTAGCCTAAAGGTGGATAGGCTACCCACTGCAGTGCTTAGAGCCTGTTTGGTCTCTGCAGTAAAACATTTTGTTATGCACCTTCTGACAACTATACTTAATTCTGACTTTTATTTCATTATTTTATTTATTTAGCCTATTTTTTATTAGGCAGGCTTATTCTACTCTAAGTTAATTATATATATATATATATATATATATATATATATATATATATATATATATATATATATATATATATATATTTGCATGGATGTTTCTCTGTCTGCACTTTACGGCATGCTCACACGCAATTTTAAAATAATCAAGTGAGCGGTGGACACAGACAATTTTAGCCGATTTAATTTGATTTGCCGACATTGTTTATTGTTAATTGTTTATTCTACTTTGCGTGGATGTTGTTCTGCACTTCATGGCATTAAAATGTTCATTTTATGTGGATGTTAATGAATTGTTTTATCCTTTAAAAGATAAAAATCCTGTTAGCCTGTTTGTTATTTAAAACTACATTTTTGTGATGGTCATTTTTTATATGACGTGTTTAACATGTTTGATGTTAGAATTTGATATGCCGACACTTGACATGTGGCCATGTGGTTTTCGTTATCATTTCAAGTTGCCGTGTGCGAAACAAAATAAAGGTTTTGTACGTAGACCTGTTGATTACCTGCTCTGGTTTCATTATTACTGTAAGCTATGGGCCTTCTATATCCTAAATGGGCATATTTATTATCGTTATAAGGTCACCATAATGCAGACTTTTCAAATAATGAGTGAGAAAATGGATAGACGTCCTATTATAAAATAAATTCTTATGCCAAGTCAAGAAGACAAATTGTTTGATTGAGTGTTTCAGCTCTTTAGTCTGGTGTGGAAAAAATGGAAGCCAATGTCGCAAATGAGAATATAAATCAATGAACAAAACAAAAAGAAAAAAACATGATTCGACGATCAGTCGACTATAGGCAAGACTTGACGAATCAGATTCGATTATGTAAATTCTTAGTCGGGGACACCCCTACTATTCAGCCTTCTGTAGTCGCAACAGAACCGCACAGACCCATCCTTCTTAAGTACAATCACGCCGGGAGAGGCCCAGGACCTGCAACTTTCCAGGCAGACACCTTGTGCCGCCAGGCCCTGTACATGCTTCTTGAACTCCAGGAACACGTGTGGCAGAACCCTGCAGTGTCTCTGTTTAATAGGATGTGTGTCGCCCGTCAAGACGTGGTGGGTCACTGTAGTGGTGTAGCCATAGTCGCCGTCATCCTGAGAGAATACAGCACAGTGCTTCTCCAAGAGTTCATCCAGATGCTGTACTTGAATGAGGTGAGCTCCTCAAAGTTTGCGTGCACTGGTACTGACAATGGCTTCACTTCCTTGGAGTCATGTCTTGCTTTATCGCATTGACATACAATTCCCCATTCGCTTCCTTGAATGCCACGGTTTCCATGGGTATCACCATTTGTTTCTTGCTCAGTTCTGCCACTCGCGACCTAGGAAACAGCATTATGTCACTTGACTTCTCACTGGGACTTTCCCAGCAGCCTTGGCGACCAACAGACCATGGGCAGGCTTGTGCCTGGCGAGGCTTCTACTAACACCTGACATTTCATCTTTGGGGATATTCTGCAGCGACCCTCAATTACCTTTTTGCTGTGTGGTGGGATGACGATGGGTTGCCTTCCCGCCACTTTAATGTAGCCCATCCTCCCACTAGGATCCATTTGCTGCTCCTCTCTTTCTATCTTAACCAGAATGCGGTTCAGGCTAGCACGCCCTGTGCGTATCATAGCGATCCATTTTTTTTATCCCCTTAATGTCGGTAAATGGGCCTCCGAGGTGTTTAAGTTTGTTTATTATCAGCAGGATAAACCCTTTGAGTTGTCACAACTCGTTTTCGAGGGGTCCTACGCACCTCACATCAACATAAAACACAACTCATCACAGTACAATAAAAGGATACAGAACAATACAATAAAATTAAATAAAATACACACACAAAAAAAGGAAACAGGACAGACATACATAAATCAATCAGACAAGTTGCAACCGGGTTCGGACAGGTATTCAGTAAGATGTGGTGACAGATTCAATGAAAGCATGAACAAGTTATTTCAAGATGGGAAGGCAGGGCATGATTAAAGCAATTAAGAGATGGAGAAGATCTGATACACATGGGAAGATGATTCCAGTCATTTGGTCCTCTGAACATAAATGCTTTTCTACCAGTTGTTTTTCTGGTATGTGGAAAAATATGGATGAACAGTGTCTGGTTTGATAATTAGAAGTAAGTTGCACAAAATACTGTTTAAAGGGACACTAAGTAGTTTTTTTTAGCAATTTATTACCTCAAATCAACGTCTTCATTCATAAATAAGTCCCCATTGGTGTACAATTATCTCGGTCAACAATCTCACTTATCCTCCTGAGCGAAGAATCACTTCTCAGAATTTACATAGGACGGGTAAGCTCTATGGAGGCTGCCATGTCCTTCCGGTCTATGAACTGCCGAGAGGGACAAAAAGCACTACGTGGTACAGGTAAGGCTAAACGCGTTTTCACTCAGAGCCAGCGTGACTGTGGAACAGAGAAGGAGCTTAGCGAGACGCGCTTGTCACTTAAAAAACGATATAAACATGAGAACATAATTCACTATCTTGCTCGAGGAGTAACTACTCATACATGCTCACACTAATGATTCAATGCAGTTTGAAGTTTGTTTGAAATAACGTACCCAGTGCTCGAAGTGGGCCGGTACGCACCGGTACGCAGTACCGGCACTTCTACATTTTACCCTTTAGCGTACCGGCACTTTTTCTTGCGTACCGGCACATGTCACAGGCTGCGGTCATAGGTCCGCAGGTGGGTTAATATCCCCCCCCCCCCCCCCGTCGGTCGTAGGCACTTTTTCTTGCGTACCGGCACTTGTCACAGGCTGCGGTCGTAGGTCCGCGGTGGGTTAATATCCACCCCCCCCCGTCGTTCGTAGGTCCGGGGTGGGTTAATATCCCCCCCGTCGCTTATATGTGAATAAGGGAGTACCGTACCGGCACTTATTTTTTTCCACTTCGAGCATCCGAAACAAAACTTGATGAAGTGGTGTTTGAAGACATGTTGTTATCGTGTTGTCATAGCTTCTTGAATCTTGACTAATACCGCTTGCCGTAGCTCGAAAACGCTAGAGAGCATACATTCGTTTGAATGCAAAATACAATTTGACCACTAGATGGGGGAAAAAACTACTTAGTGTCCCTTTAAGATAGGGGGGGGGGGGGGTAATTAAAGTGAATACATTTAAAAATAAATTGGAACCAGTGAAACTGTCGTCATGCATGTGGAGAAAGAAACTGAAGAGATTGGTACATTCAGTTCAGTTTATTTCCAGCTCTTTTGGACAGAAAGATACATATATACACAAGTGTATTGATACAAATTTGAAAATGACAGTTTGTGTACATGAAGTGTCCAAGAAACTGGAAAAGGGGACAGGGAGAAGCATAATGCTTATCAAGCCCTACCCCTGGCTTCAGTTTCGCAAAAGAAAATAAATAAGAATAAGGTACAGTGTTTGCAACACAATTCAAATGAGAAGAAAATATATGTATAATAATTTTTTTTATTTTATTTTTTTTTTACCGTAAATATATACATCATTTATATGTTATATTTACATTAAATTGATACATTAGTTATATACATCATTTATATGTTATATTTACATTAAATTGATACATTAGTTGTTACAGCACGCTCACAGTTATAACTCTCTCATGTGAGAGTCAAGACAGCAGAGAGCATCGGAGTGTCACCGCGGAACGGGCGGCGCAGGTCTCATTGACATTATGATTAAATAGTAATAATTATACATTGATAGTATATAACAATAATATAATATGATATAATACCAATAATAATTACAATCATTTCATAATATATACTATCATCATAATAGTATGCTAATACCATTTTTCCCCCTGTAGTGACTATTTTAAGTGGTATAGTCCATTACTTATATGTATTTATGTATTATTATTATTATTATTAGGTTAATACAATAATATATGATGGTTATAGAATAATAGTGCATAATTATACAGTGATAAGGATACAATACAGTGTATAATAAAACATTTTACTCTACTAGGGTATCTTCCAGTTTATAAATATCAAAGAATATTTGTTTTAGTTTCCTTTTGAATAGGTTGATGTTGGGGCTTTTTTGTATATCATCAGCTAGCCCATTCCACAGTGACACTCCACAGGACGAAACACACATGAACTTGAGTGTAGTACTGACTAGTGGTTGTACAAAGTCTGATGGGTTTCTTAGTTTATAGTAATTGTCTTTATCTGGAAATCTGTTTTGTATATTGGTTGGGAGTGTTTTATTTTTTGCTCTGTACATGACTTGGGCTGTTTTGAATTTGATAAGATCAGGGAACTTTAGGATGTGGGAATTACAGAAGAGAATGTTTGTGTGATCACGGTACCCGGTGTTGTGTATGATTCTTACAGCCCTTTTTTGTAGGATGGATAGTGAATGGAATGCAGTTTTATATGTGTTTCCCCATACTTCTACACAGTAAGACAGGTATGGTAAGATCATGGTGCAGTACAGGATATGGAGTGATTTAGTATCGAGGATGTGTCTCGCCCTGTTGATGACCGCAATGCTCTTCGCTATCTTGACTCCCACATGCCTTATGTGAGGTCTCCAACAGATTTTGGGGTCCAAGACAACACCTAAAAATTTATTTTCATAAACCCGCTCAATTTCGATGTTGTCGATCTTAAGCTTGGGGATTGTGGTGATTTCACGATTGCCAAAAATCATGAATTTAGTTTTTGATAGATTTAGGGATAGTTTATTTTTATCAAACCACTGTTTGTATTTATATAGTTCAGTTGCCATGGACTGTAGAAGCTGCTGGATATCCTCCCCAGTGCAAAATATATTTGTGTCATCTGCAAAAAGTACACATTTTGTAAGGTTTGATACTGTACACAAATCATTTATATAAAGGATGAATAATTTGGGGCCCAAAACTGATCCCTGTGGTACCCCGCACTTGATGTATTGATGACTAGATTTAAATTCTCCTACTTGTACATACTGTTGTCGGTTTTCAATATAGCTCCCCAGCCATTTCGATGCAACACCCCTGATGCCGTATCTCTCCAGTTTGTTTATTAATATGTTGTGGTCTATAGTGTCGAAGGCTTTTTTAAGGTCAATAAATACTCCCACAGTGAACTGTTTTTTTTGTATGTAATCTGTTATATCTTCTGTAAGGTCAATTAGTGCAAGTGATGGTGATCGGTTGGGTCGGAAGCCATACTGATTTTCGGACAACAGGTTATGTTTTGTAATGAAATCATCCAGTCTAACCAAGAATATCTTTTCTAATATTTTTGAGAGTTGTGGTAGCAGGGAAATGGGTCTGTAGTTTGTGAATTGCTGTTTATTACCAGATTTAAAAATTGGAATTACTTTTGCTATTTTCATTGCATTTGGAAAGGTGCCAGTGTTTATTGATAAATTACAAATATAGGTGAAAGGTTTGATTATGCTATCTATAATTTTTTTGACCAGTGTCATGCTGATGTCGTTACAATCGGTCGATACCTTATTTTTGCATTTTGTTACCATTGTCATTACTTCCTGCTCCTCCACATCTCTCAAGTATAGTGAGCTTGGGTTACTATAGCCTAGGTCTAGATGTTGTCCACTATTGTCGGGTTGAGTTGTGATTTTTTTTGCGAGTGTTGGCCCTATGCTAACAAAAAAGTCATTGAAACCATGAACAATGTCTGGCATGTTGTCTATAGTTTTTTCCTGGTCGATGAATTGCTTTGGAAAGCTTGGTTGAGCTGCGCCTTTTCTTATAATCCCATTTAATATATTCCATAGTCCTTTTGTATTGTTCTTATTTTTTTCTAGGATATCGTTATAATAATTCTTTTTACTAGCTCCCATGATGTTAATTAACTTATTTTTATACAGTTTATATCTATTTTCGGTGTCTATCGTCCTATTTTTTATAAATTGTTTGTATAGATTATTCTTTTTCTTGCAGGCATTTTTTATTCCGTTTGTCATCCAGGGGTTTGTTATTTGAATGTTTTTATCTTTACATTTCCTAATAGGGCAATTTTTATTATATACGCTATCAAAAATATTTAGAAATATGTTGTATGCATTATTTACATCGTTGTCTTTTATTACATTGCTCCAATTCTGCCTCGTGAGATCCCTTCTGAGGGCGTCAATGGAGTTTTCTGTTATCAAGCGTTTATATCGGAATGCTTTTTTTGTCTCTTTAGCCTCATGTTTCCATTCAAACAAGGCGAACACAGGCAGGTGATCCGATATATCATTTAGTAATAGTCCTCTCTCAATGTTGCCTTCAATATTATTTGTAAAAATATTATCAATTAAGGTAGCGGTGGTTCTTGTTATTCTACTAGGTTTGGATATTAATGGGAATAAATTCATACTATACATACTATTTACAAAATCATCTGTAGTTTTAAGTTTATGTGGATTCAACAAATCCAGGTTGTAGTCACCACAGACAAAGATGTTTTTCTGGCGGTGTTTGTTGAATAGATTTTCCATGCAATTTATAAACCTTTCCACATTTGTTCCAGGTGATCTGTAGATACAGCTTATGACAATGTTTTTTTCTTTTTCCATGATGATCTCAATGGTGATACATTCAATCACATCTTCTACAGCGAATGACATGTTTTCGACCACATTGTATTTTAGGGTTTCATCAATATACAAGGCCACACCACCTGCTGATTGGTTCTTTCGATTTATATAGTTGAAATCATACCCTTTTAGGTTAAAGTCCAAGCCTCTTTCAGGGGTTAACCAGGTCTCTGAAACTGCAATTATACTGAAAGGTTTTATGAAATTACTGAGGTATTTTTTTATACTGCCAAAATGTGCATATAGACTTCTGCTATTGAAATGGATGAGAGACATACAGTGCTTGGCTCCCATATTCATACTAAGTTGGTTTTCATTATAATAGTGGCATGTATTACTTACATTATTATATACGTTATTATCTGGGTCAATATGCTGTTCATAATCTAATTGATCATACTCAGTGAATTGGAATGTCTCAAAATTCAACTCGCCATTATTATCTGCTATGTCTGTTTCTTCAATTCCACTCATCATTTGGTTTGGATGGTATTATACATAATTGTATAAGTAATATAATAGTAAGGCATGGTTATAATAGGCCTACTGCATATACAGTAATAATTATAATGAACATAGAGGTAGTAGTAATGACAATAACAAAAATAATGACCATAGTAGTGGCAGTAATGACAGCAACAATAATGTAGTATAATAATAATAATAATAATAATAATAATAATAATAATAATAATAATAATAATAATAATAATAATAGCAATATAAGAAATAATAATAGTAACAAAATTAATGAAAAATGCTAATGATGATAATAATGATAAATAAATAGATAATGTAATACAATGCAATGGTAAGGTCAGGGTGATAAGGAATAATATAAGATATAATATATAATATATAATGGAGATATAAGATGATGCAATGGTATGATGGTTCATAATGACAATATGTAATTTATGATATAATACAGATATCAAATAATAACTGTATATATAATCATATAGGGAATGTAGTGGTCGTGAATATGGCATAATGAATGTGTGGATATGGGTCCTTGAGTTCATGTCATCTCATACCTTGTGTGAAGTTGAGTCATCATGCAAACCTGTCCAGTTCAGAGCGATCCCTGATGATCAACGTTTTAGCCTCTTCAGGAGATGATCCATTCAGTTTGATGTAGATCTTACAGTTGGCGGTCCACGTTGCTTGGATCTTCTCCAGTTTTCTCAATGAGCGGGCTTGCCACGCAATCGATCCGTTCCTTTTTGTCAGGTGCTCGTTCAAGAAGACTTTTGTTCCCTTTAACTTTCTCCCCTGTTTGAGGATCTCTGTCTTTTTCTTCCTGCTGACAAGGCGGATTATTATGGCCGGGGTGTTGCTGTCGGTTCTTTTGCCTAAGGGATGGCATGCCTCTATGTCACGCTTGTCGACCTGTATGCCTTGTTTATCAAGGAAGGATAGAACCTGTTCCTCGATGGAGGCGATGTCACCCTCCGTGGGCTCCCCATCTGGGGCTGCAGCCCTGGCATAGGATGGTGGCTTGGTTTTTAAGCCACTCACTATCAGGTCGTTCATTCTTGAGTATTGTTCACAGTCATCAAGTCTCTTCTCCAATTCGAATATCTTCTTGTCCTTCTCCAGGTTCATTTGTTTCAGTTGTTGTATTTCCTTCATCAGGGCAGTGAGGACTTTCAGCTCCTTGGTGATGGTAGCAAGTTCCCCTGATTGAAAGTCAAGAGATTTTTTGATGTCGTCAATCTCCTTCTGCCTGGTGGCATTCGCCATGTTGTCCTCGCCGGCACTCTAGGCGTCCCCTGCCTTGTCGTAGCTAGGCTGTGGCCTGGAGGTGGGTGAAGCCTGGTGGTAGCTGGGCTGTAGCCTGGAGGAGCTGGATCCTGGTGGTAGCTACCAGTAACGGAGTCTGCAGCTCCTTGCGGGCTCTTTCGGACGGGCAGCGGGGGACGGCGGACTCGTCCTCCCGGGACCAGGTCTGGGTACTGGGGGACGGAGGACTCGTCCTCCCGGGACCAGGTCTGGGTACTGGGGGACGGAGGACTCGTCCTCCCGGGACCAGTGCTGGGTACTGGGGGGTGCAGGAGCGCCGCTTTCGATGAGCGGATTGCTGCCTTCTCGCGGTCGCGGTACTTCCGTGTATAGCGTATAGTTTAGTTTAATTGTAATAATCAAACAACCGTGAACGTTTGTTTCAAAATAAGATGAACACGGATGAAGCATAAACCATAAACCATTGCAATGTAACCGTGACTGCGGACGCTGTAGACTCTGCTCCTGCGGACGCTGTAGACTCTACGTGCATCCACTTGTCTGATAGCTTGAGCTCCTCACTCAAAATGAGCTCCCCTCATTAAAACCAGGAGACAGTGATGTGTCAGATAGGGACATTCAAGTATGAATCTGCAGATTCTGTTATAAACTTTGGTCAGGGGAGCTAACACAGATTTAGAAGCAGAGATATACACAACATCACAATAGTCCAATATTGGAAAAATAAGTTGCATAGCAAGTTTCTTTCTAACAATATATGTAAAACAGTTTCTGGACCTATACAACATATTAATCCGACAGTTCACCTTCCGTACCGCATAATCAATGTGCGTTTTAAATGACAAAGTAGGATCTAACCAGACACCAAGATATTTATCAACTTTCTGCAGAGTTGTACCATCTTTACAAAATATTTTACATGAATCTGAACTGGATTTCAATTTGGAATTTGTGCCAAAAATCATAACATTTGTTTTTATTAAGAAGTAATTTATTTTGTAAGAGCCAGTCTTCAAGAATACTGACGTCAGACTGAATGGCGGTTTGAACTTCAGATAAGTCAGATTTTGAAGTGTAAATGACGGTGTCGTCTGCATACAATTGCACAGAGGAATAAGTGAAGATAGACCTCTTTCCTGCACCAACAGTCAGAACATTTTCCATCTACAACAACACATTGTTTACTATTATGTAGAAAAGAATTAAACCATAAAATTACATTTTTAGATAGACCAATGTTATGAAGCTTATCTAATAATAAGTACCGATCAACAAAATCAAAAGCTTTGGTTAAATCAACAAAAATTGCGCCAGTAACTTCACCATTCCCTGCAGCAGTAAAAATATTGTTTGTTATTTTCAACAAGGCAGTAGTTGTTGAGTGATTGGATCTGAATCCAGACTGAGAGGGCGATAACATTTTATTAATGTTGAGGTATTCTGACAGTTGAGAATAGACCAGTTTTTCCAGGATTTTTGCAATTGAACAAATAATAGATATAGGTCTATAATTATTACAATCAAGGACATCATTTGCTTTGTGGAGTGGAGTGATTTGTGTTGATTTCCAGATGTAAGGTAGTTCATTAGTAGAAAGAACTACCTTACATAAGAACATTGGCAGCTAATTTGATATATCTGTTTTCCAGACAGGAAAACAGAGGGCGCTACTGCCACGCCAGAGTCAGAGTTGGTCACGCAACCTAGTTTACACCCCCCTTCCCCGCTACTAAAAGCCTCAGAAGAGACAGTGAAAGTAGTGAGCCCGCGGCTGATAGCAGCCAAGCCTCCGCTATCAGAAACCTACAGCCAAGGTGAGTCGGAGGATAAGGAAGATGATGAAGAGGAGGAGGAGGATCTATCTGGAGATGCCTGCTCACAGACTGGCAAGGACACCATTCCGCCTGAAGTTGAGGTCCCACTGAACAGGACCGACCCCCAGGCCTTCCAACCGGGTGAGTTCTTCATCGACCCCCCTCTCCAAGGCAGGCCCCGTGACCAGAGGTCTCGTCTATCCCGTAGCCGGCGGGGCAGCGTCCACGGCAGCCGGACAGGTAGTCAGCGTAGCGGCTACTCAGAACGATTGAGCGTTGGGAGTGCACTCTCCGAGAGGCTAATCCAGCAGTTGATTGATAGCCAGGAGCACCAGCGCCAGGACGCTCTCGCCAGAGAAGAGCGCCTGCGACAAGAAGCCCGTGGTGACAAAGAGCGTCTGGAGCGTCAAGCCCAGGCTACCGCAGAGGCACTACAACGGGCGGCCACACAGAACCTAGAACTCGCTAAGCTAGCTCTCTCCCGCCAACCAGAGTGCACTACCACCGGCCGGATATCACGAACACCTACCAATGCTAGCTCCCCTAATCCAAGCAGGAGGGATGGAGAGGCGCCTCAAGCTCTGAGCCCGAGACCCCAAAGTACACCTGTGGATCAGGAACTAGAGCTCAATGAACGCCTGGACTCCCTGCTGGACCGTCACCGGCAAAGCCCACACCCCCTCCCTCTCTCCTCACCATCGCAAACAGCACGCCATTACACGGGACCTTACGACCCGCTCCCTAACCACCCGCCTGGTTCCATTGTTCCCTTCTTCACCCAAGACAGCAGGGAGAAGATCGGGAGATGCGACTGAGCCTGGACTACCGGAGAACCGCAGGCATACCACAGTGAACAACAGAAGTGGCTCACACTCCATCTCCACTGCAAGCTACCGATAGCTAAGAGGTTGTGCTTCTCCCATGCCCAGTCCCCCACCCCCTACACTGACAGCATCGCGGAACTGGATCGCCGCTGGGGATGTCCATGGGACCACATCCTCGACGAGGTTGAAGCCCTTGGGGAGTTGCCAGATATCAGAAGCGATGCAGCTCTCGATGACTACACCCTCCGCATCCGTTCCCTGGTTACGATGCTGAAACTACAGGGACCGACTGGAACCAGAGAGCTGAACACAGGCTCCACGGTAGAGCGCTTCATAAGGAAGCTACCCAGACACAGAGAGGAGAGATTCCGGCGGCGTCACGACCAGCTGTATCCCGACCAGCCGGCGGCCAGCCTAGAGGAGCTGTCCGAGTTCCTAAGAGGGGAGGTGAAGCACATCCGCCTCCCAAAGAAAGCTGAGTCGAAGTGTGGCAGCCATGAACGGTCCGATCAAGGAGGGAAGGATCCGTTCGGGTGATGACGACCATCTCAGAAGAGAAGGCTGCCCCCCATGGTGAACGGGGCGGCCCTAAGAATGGTGAGAAGAAGAAGGGCGATAAGAGACCTCCACCGCCTTGCCCATATTGCACGGAGCCCCACTGGCTCGAACGCTGTCCTGAGTTCGAGAAGAAAAACACCGAAGAGAGGAAGCAGTGGATCAAGGACAACAAACGGTGTTGGAGGTGCGCCCGCGAGCACATGGCCAAGCAATGCACCCTAAAGAGGCCCTGTCACATTAAGGAGTGCGGCAGGACGCACCTCACAGTCCTCCATGATCTCAATGACAGAAGGGATAAACCAGAGACCAGGGAGACCACCCAGGACCCATCCGCTGAGACAGAGGAGGGTCGCACCTACTACGTAGGCCCAGTGCGTGGTAACAACTCCCGGGTGCTACTCAAGATGGTGCCGGTCGTCCTACGCCATGATGGTAAAGAGATGTCGACCTACGCAATCATTGACGACGGTGCAGAACGCACCCTCCTGCTGAAGGAAGCAGCCAACGCCCTGGGACTCAAGGGTCAACCCCACCAAATGAACATCCTCACCATCAGGCCAGAGCCCACCAAGGTCGCAGGTGAGATAGTGTCCCTGGAGATCATGGCGCGGGGACGACCAGGAGAGGTGCATCCTCTGTGTGACGTGTTCACGGCAGCCGATTTGAGCCTTTCTAAGTACGGATACCCGATAAAGGCCCTCAAGGCTAAGTACCCCCATCTGTCTGAGTTGGAGCTTGACCAAGAAGAGGAAGTGGTGCCGACCATCCTGCTTGGGTCTGACCACGCCAGGCTCACCCTCCCAAGACGCATCCTGCCGGGCCCGAGAGGCTGTCCCGTTGCCCTAGATACTCCACTGGGCTGGACCCTCCAAGGCCCCATCAACCTAAAGAGTACTAAGCCCAGCCAGACCCGAACCCACTACCTCGGAGCCGAGGCCGAGGATGGGATACTTATGGAGAACGTCCGTAAGCTATGGCAACTGGACGTCACCCCATTTCAGACCGGGAAACAGCACATGCGCTCTAAGGAAGATCAAATGGCCATGGCACTTCTAAAGGAGAAGACCCGCAGAGTGGAGACGCGTGGTGTCCTACGTTATGCCACACCACTACTGCGAAAGGAACCTATGCCAACCTTCCGCGTGTCACGTGAAGTAGCCATGCCCTGCCTGCGAAGCACGGAGAAGAGACTGGGTAGGGACCCGGAGACTGCAGCTGCTTACGCTGAAGAGATGACAAAGCTAGTCGAGTCAGGGCTTGTCCGGAAATTGGAACCCGCGGAGGAGGAAGCTAGCGCTGAGTCATGGTACCTCCCACACCATAATGTGAAGCACAATGGAAAGAATCGGGTCGTATTCAACTGCAGCTTCCAAGTCCGCGAGCAGAACCTGAACAAGCACCTTCTTCCAGGCCCGACTCTGACCCCCTCCCTACTCGGAGTCATGGTGCGCTTTCGCCGGCAGCAGACTGCAATCAGCGGAGATATACGCCGCATGTTCCACCAGGTCCTGCTGTTGGACGAGGACAAGCCCCTTATGAGATTCGTGTGGCGTGAGAACCCCAGCGACCCCCCCCTCTACCTACCAGTGGGAGGTGCTCCCGTTTGGCACCACCTGCAGCCCGTGCTGCGCAACCTACGCCATGCAGGCCCATGTGATGGAAGGAACCGTACCCGAGGGGGTAGCTGATGTAGTCCTGCACAGTTTCTATGTGGATAACTGCCTCCACAGCACTGAGACGCCGGAGGAGGCACGTCGCTTGGTTCGCGACCTGCTTTCCCACCTGGCTACTGCTGGCTTCGACGTCCGCCAGTGGGCAAGCAATGACCCTGAGGTCTTGAGGGACCTCCCAGCCGAGGCAAAGTCCGACAGCAGCGAAACCTGGGTCACTCAGTCGAGTGACGACGCGCATGAAATGACGCTGGGCCTCCTCTGGAGTTTCAAAACGGACAGACTGTGCTACCGGTATAAGGAGATAGAGCCCCGCAAATACGTCACAATGCGGGCGATCTACCGGACACTAGCCAGACAGTACGACCCCCTGGGATATATCAATCCATACACAACCCGCGCCAAGGTGCTCGTAAGGGAGTTGTGGACCGAAAAGAGGGGATGGGACGACCCCCTCCCGGAGTCACTCGAGACTAGGTGGTCCGAGTGGGAAAAGGAGCTCCCCACTCTCCAAGAGATCGATCTCCCCAGGAGCTACTTCCCTCCTGGTGTGAGTTGGACACACAGCCGAGTCTCACTACATGTCTTCTGCGACGCATCCGAGCTGGCCTACGGTGCAGTGGCATACCTGCGTGCCGTAGAGCCCGACGGCACTATCCATGTGTCCTTTGCCCTCGCTAGAAGCAGAGTCGCACCGAAGAAGCTACAGTCGATACCCCGTCTTGAGCTCTGCGCCGCAGTCAGTGGAGCCCAGATGGGCCACCTGCTACAGGAGGAGCTACGGCTGGAGCAGCACGATGTGTCGATGTGGTCTGACTCGACCACAGTCCTACAGTGGATCCAATCGACCTCATGCAAGTACAAAGTCTTTGTGGGAACTCGGATCACAGAGATCCAGGACCTTGTTGGGCCTGCCTGCTGGTGGTATGTGGCGACGGATGTCAACCCAGCTGACATTATCACCAGGGGCGCGACCCTTAAGCAGCTGGCTCTTCCCAATCTCTACCACCAGGGACCCGAGTATCTCACCAAGCCCGAGTCGCAATGGCCCTGTCCTCCTGAACCAGAGCCCACGGAGGTGGGGGCGGAACTCAGAAAGTCCATCTTCTGTCGCCTCACGGGCCTCCAAGACCCAGCAGTTACTGACGGGCCAGTCGTTGAGGACTGCAAAACAATCGAGGAGCTCCAAGAGCAGACATTCTGCCATCAGAGTTCCCACAAGGAAGATAAGACTCCCCTTACTGCGGGTGACTACGCTGCCGCAGAGATTATGGTGCTACAAAGGGTGCAGAGGTCTTTCCCACAGAGATGGCATGTCTGGAGCGGAAGGTGGAGCTACCCAATGACAGCCGGTTGAGGCAGCTGGCCCCTGAATTGGACGACAAAGGCATTCTACGGGTCGGAGGTCGTCTGAGAAGGGCCCAGGGTCTAACCGAGGATACCAAGCACCCCATCTTGCTGCCACAGAAACACGCAGTGACTGACCTGGTCATCCGTCAGCATGACACCAGATTGCATCACCCTGGATCGGAGAGACTCTTCGCTGAACTGAGAAGGCGGTACTGGATACTCCGTGGCCGGGAGGCGGTGCGCCGCTACCAGAGCAGGTGCACAGAGTGCCGCAAGTTAAGAGCCAGGCCAGTCATACCGATGATGTCTGACCTCCCGGCAGACCGTCTCCAGATCAACAAGGCACCCTTCCATCCATGGGCCCTTCTCTGTCCGGGCCGAGGTCGGACGAACAACAGCCAAGCGATGGGGCATCGTCTTTAAATGCCTAACCTCAAACGCCATCCATCTAGAGGTGTTGGCAGACCTGTCAGCAGCCAGCTTCCTCTTGTCCTTCCGTCGTTTCACCGGGAGGAGAGGGCGTCCCTGTGTCCTCCTCTCCGACAATGGGACCAACTTCGACGGTGGGGAAGCTGAGCTGAAGAAGAACTACAGAGACATGACAGAGGAGTTGAAGAAAGAACTAGCCCCCCTCCAAGTCGACTTCCAGTACAACCCACCTAGCGCCCCTCATTTCGGAGGAGTGTGGGAGAGGGAAGTCAGGTCAGTGAAAGCGGCTCTCAACTTCGCCCTTGGAGGACAGGTCCCCAAAGCTGAGGTCTTCGCCACAGTGTTGGTTGAAGTGGAGGCCATCCTCAACTCTAAGCCGTTGGGATACACGAGTAGCGACCTGGCTGACCTCGATCCCATCACGCCCAACTCTCTCCTCATGGGGCGGCCAGACACAGCTCTCCCACTCGCCGCCTATGCCTCAACTGATGACGTCAGTGATCGTACCTGGAAGTACAGTCAGGCTGTAGCTGACCAGTTCTGGAGGAGGTACCCTTCAGAATATCTTCCCAACATGCAAGGCCGTCGCAAGTGGCACAGAGAGCGCAGTAACTTGGAAGTTGGCACTCCCGTCATGCTTGTAGATCCGGCGTTACCCAGAGCGCATTGGCTCCTGGGGCGAGTGAAGACTGTCGTCAAAGGGAAAGATGGAAGGGTCCGCTCGGCGATAGTGGACACATGCCGAAGAACCTACCATCGACCCGTGGCTCGTCTTATCAAGCTCCCCCCACACCCTGACCTGAGCCCCCCTGATTAGTTTGTGTAGCAAACCTTCATTTTAATATTACCGATTTCCTTCCCGTAAATCAGGGGGCGGCTGTTCTGAAGGTTTGCATATTCTCATATTGTTGTCCCTTTAATTGCATATAAGGGCAATTATAGTTCATACTTACAGGGATTAAACGTTTATTTTATTCGTTGTGTAAAATCATACTGTACTAATTGATTTTATGTTAATGGGGTATTGTATTACTCATTTCTTTTGTTTGCCTTTTTGTTATGTTGTGTTTGTTTTTAATGAGACCTATCTGTGCGGAGTGATTAGTCTACCGGTGATATGGTCACTCGCGCAGTCAATCAGTCAGTCTCGCGCAGTCGGCCACTCGCAAAGTGTTTTGCAAGCAATCTGCAGTTGGAAACCGCACGGTGCGGACGTAAAGTCGAGGACTATAGCAGATTTAATATTCGTGTATTTCGTGCTGTCGGCAGCACGGTGTATCGGCAGACGGAGGTGCGTTTGCCGTCCGTTCGGAGCGCTAGTGTTTCTCGTGGTGAAGAGTGCTATCCAGGAGCACGCGCTCGCGGCCCAGTCGCCAGAGGGACCCAGGAAGAGGCTGGTTTCCCTCGATCCAGACCAGGTTCGTGAGGCGGGTTCAAACCCCCCTACCAGGCAGCACCGCCGATCTTCACCCCATCTACAAGGGAGGTGTCCCCCCTCTCCAACGCCCCCTTGTATCCGGCAGTTTCAACTCACCCCTTTTTCCCCCCCCCACTCCACGTGCACCAACGATCCAGCGGCGCCGCACTACGAGCACGAGGACATTTGTCAGGCCCACCGAGGGGCCTCAGGTCGGACTGTCTGTGTGTGTGCGGGCTGTGTGATTGGGTTAAAGGGAGGGTACAGCATTGGGGAGGTAGAATGTGTAATGTGTATCTCTAGGGCAGTTTATGGTATATGTCAATTGGTTCTGTATTAAATTGTTAAACGTAGCTTTTGGTCTCCTCTCACTCTTATTTAAATACGTACACAGGTTTATTATATTATTTGGTTATAAATTTATTGAGTGAGATTACATCCCTTTGGTAATTATACAGTCCTTTATAGGCTCCGGTACTTTCTACAGTACAGTAGTGCTGGGGATGATATCATGCGTTTGTGTACATAAACAAAGATATACTCATACACCTTCTCTTTCTTCTACTTTCAGAGTCCACTCACAGCCATGGACCACTCGGCTATTAAAGACAACCATATGAGTGCTGGAAATCCTTGGAAACGCTTTAATTGTATTGATACATTAAAGGTTTTCAAGTTATTGGATTCTGAATAAAGTGCTTGAAATTGTAATTGCATTACTTTCATGGTATATAGCTTGGTCAGTGACACAACTAAATAGTTTTTCATCCTAATTTGTCTCCCTTATATAGAAGGCTCTCACTAAACATAATTATGGTCATTCATAGCAAAATAGCATCTGTTTTGATTAAGTAAAATAATCAGTTTGTACACAAACACTGAAATACATTGCTGCAGGTTTTAAAATCACATTCAAGCCATTTCCAAACATTTTAAAAGTGCATTTTTAAGCTTCTGACTGAAGTCAAATGTGTCTTCATTTAATCAGAAGCATGACAATATACCTTGAAAGTGCTTCAATGTGCAGCATGATATAAACTGTGACACTGAAAAAATGCAAGTGCACACGTCATAGTTTATGCAGTGTTGGGGAGCCAGCTGACGAGCCACTCAACCTCTCGTCTGAATGTGTTCCTCCCACCTGTGGAGGCTCAGAGGGTGAACCTTCAACCAGCACCAGCATTGCTCTACCCAATCCACCACAAGAGGTTCGTGGGCCAGAGCCAGAGCGTCGGAGACGGAAGAGGCATGCCGGTGATGAGGATGCTTATCAAAAGCTCCTCAAAATGGAGACTGAGATGGCAGTCAAACAAATTGAACAGGCCAATTAACTAATAAAGCTGACGCAAAGAAACAGAACTGAAAATAAAGCTGTTAGAAAAGCAGCTCACTTCTGACCTCTGAGTTGGGTTAGGTCCTGTTTAGTTATTGGCCACATTATTTGAAATGTTGGTTTTGTTGGAATTAAAGTTTGTTTGGACCCCGCATTCCTGTTGTCTTTCTCTGATGTTTTGGTACATGCAAGTTACAATGTTTGAAACTAGAATTTGAGAAATAGGTCTGTAATAAATTGTTACTCTTATTTACAGCAGTTTCAGAAAGTGAGGTCAAATATTTGACCTCTATAGCCGCTATAGGCTACTTTACATTTCTTACAATTAGGCTGCTTTATTATTTTTAAATATATATTTTTAAAATATTTATTATTATTTGTTAAAAGTAAAACACTAACACTTTAGATTAAGTGTAATGAACATCTTGAGTAACAATATCTAGGAGAAGTGGAGCTGAGACTTAATCTAAATGATTTAATCCAAGTGAAATCCACCTCTGAGGTGGGATCCAAATGAAATTTTGGTATCAAGTTGATCCAGAGATCTGCCTTAACTTTTGAAATACCCAAATCCAGAATTTAATCTGGATTATGGGGAGGATTGGATTACCAAAGCAGAATCCTGATCTTCAGGATCAGGATTATCTGGATCTGTGTTGAAATACCCAGTTTTCAGATCAGATCTAGATTTAATCCAATCCGACCAGGATAATCCTGTCAATCCCTTTTGAAATACTGGGCCCTGGGCCCAGTATTTCAAAACTTGTAATCCGGATCAGGATAATCCGGATAATGAAATCCTCCTTTTCTCAGTCCTGGATCAAGGTGATCGTGCTGACTTTATCCGAGTATTTCGAAACACCGGCAGGGTGGATCACCGTGATCCCGATCTGGGCGGAGACGGATTTCCAAATCTCGTGACGTCGCCTCCGGATCGAAACATGGCGGACTACCTCATGAAAGGAGCAGCTGGGAGCGCGACTTCCACATCAAAAATGTAAGTTTACCGTCGTCTAATGTGTAGCGGTTGGAAGACCATACGAATTCCAACCAACATGTCATGTAAGCCAACTTCTTGAATCGTCCTCTAATTAAAACCAGGCCGCAGCGATCCCTAATTGAGCCGCGGCCGCGCTAACGGGAGCTAACTTGGCTCCATTGACTTGTGTGTTAGGAGCTAGCGGGCTAGCGAGGAAGCGGCTTTGTTGATGAATTTTGCGGTCTATGGTTTAACTTAAAAGGGAATTAATTGGACGTACATCATACCGTAACTTTTTAAACTAACGCCAACCTGTTCAGAGTTTATTAGCGTTATGTCATTGGCAACACAGCAGACAGGCTCCATGTGTACAGACCAGACTGCTGCAGTACTTTGGAAACGTAACGTTACACGGTACGAGTATTAACAATACGGTTCATTCAGAAGTGTCAGGATGCTATAGTAATGCTGGTGGTGATATCATGCTTTTGTGTACATAAACCAAGATACTCATACACCTTCTCTTTCTTCTACTTTCATAGTCCACTCACAGCCATGGACCACTCGGCTATTAAAGACAACCGTATGAGTGCTGGAAATCCTTGGAAACGCTTTAATTGTATTGATACATTCAAGGTTTTCAAGTTATTGGATTCTGAATAAAGTGCTTGAAACTGCTTGAAATTGTAATTGCATTACTTTCATGGTATTGCTTGGTCAGTGACACAATTAGAAACAGTTTTTCATCCTAATTTGTCTCCCTTATATAGAAGGCTCTCACTAAACATAATTATGGTCATTTATAGCAAAATAGCATCTCATTTGATGAAGTAAAATAATCAGTTTGTACACAAACACTGAAATACATTGCTGCAGGTTTTAAAATCACATTCAAGCTATTTCCAAACATTTTGAAAGTGCATTTCTAAGCTTCTGACTGAAGTCAAATTTGTCTTCATTTAATCAGAAGCATGAAAATATACGTTGAAAATGCTTGGAAAGTGCTTCAATGTGCAGCATGATATAAACTGTGACAGTGAAAAAATGCAAGTGCACGCATCTCATAGTTTAGCCAGTGTTGGGGAGCTAGCTGACGAGCCACTCAACTTCTCGTCTGAATGTGTGTTCCTCACACCTGTGGAGGCTACAGAGGGTGAACCTTCAACCAGCACCAGCATTGCTCCACCCGATCCACCACAAGAGGTTCGTGGGCCAGAGCCAGAGCGTCGGAGACAGAAGAGGATGCTGGTGATCAGGATGCTTATCAAAAGCTCCTCAAAATGGAGACCGAGAGGGCAGTCAAACAAATTGAACTGGCCAATGAACAAATAAAGCTGATGCAAAGAAACAGAACTGAAAATAGAGATGTTAGAAAAGCAGCTCACTTCTGACCTCTGAGCTGGGTTAGGTCCTGTTTTAGTTAGTGGCCACATTATTTGAAATGTCGGTTTTGTTGGAATTAAAGTTTGTTGGGACCCTGCATTCCTGTTGTCTTTCTCTGATGTTTTGGCACATGCAAGTTACAATGTTTGAAACTAGAATTTGAGAAATAGGTCTGTAATACATTGTTACTTATTTACAGCAGTTTCAGAAAGTGAGGTCAAATATTTTACTATACTTTACATTTCTTACAATTAGGCTGCTTTATTATTTTTAAATATATATTTTTTAATATTTATCATTTGTTAAAAGTAAAACTAACAATTTAGATTAAGTGTAATGAACATCTTGAGTAGCAATATCTAGGAGAAGTGGAGCTGAGACTTAATCTAAATGATTTAATCCAAGTGAAATCCACCTCTAAAGTGGGATCCAAATGATCCTGCAATTTTGGTATCAAGTTGATCCAGAGATCTGCCTTAACTTTTGAAATACCCAAATCCAGCCTTTAATCTGGATTCAAGGGAGGATTGGATTACCAAAGCAGAATCCTGATCTTCAGGATCAGGATTATCTGGATCTGTGTTGAAATACCCAGTTTTCAGATCAGATCTAGATTTAATCCAATCCGACCAGGATAATCCTGTCAATCCCTTTTGAAATACTGGGCCCTGGAGTATCATCCTGGGGTATCCTGTCTGGCGGTGCATTTGGCGGCTGGGGCTCGAGCAGGAGATGCTTTTCTTCTTCTCCCTTCAGATGGATAAGTAGCAGCAGCGACGGTTGCAGGAATTTCCTCTGCTGAAACACGGGGGTGGCAGTGGCGACTGCCAGATGATCAAAGCCAGCTCTTGGAGTTGTGCATGCTGGACCCCTGGCGATGGACTAATGCCTTGGCCCCTTAGCTGGTGTGTTGATTCGAGTGCTGATTGTGGGGTGAAGGAAGCTAGAGCTAGTTCAGAGACATCCGACATTCACTAACTCTAAGCAAAAGGGGCGGCAGTAGCTCAGTCCGTAGAGGACTTGACTTGGGAACCGGAGGGTCGCCGGTTCAAGTCCAGCTAGCTCGGACCACAGTGCAGAGTGTGGGCTAGTGGCTGGAGAGGTGCCAGTTCACCTCCTGGGCGCTGCCGAGTTGCCCTTGAGCAAGGCACCGAACCCATAACTGCTCCCTGGCGCAGCTACATGGCAGCCTATCACTCCACCATCTCTCCTTGCATGTCTGTAGGCCTGTCTGTATTTGTGTGTGTGCATGTATTTCAGGTGTGTGTGTGTGTGTGTGTAAAAAGTTGAGTGATGAAAGAATTTCCCCAATGTGGGATTACTAAAGTTAATCTTAATCTTAAAAGGGAGTTCTTGCATAGGTTGCAACAAGTCACAAAACAGAAATTAGCATCCCTGAGAGGTGTATATATACTGTGCATTTTTGCGCAATTGCTCCCGTTTAAACACAAAAAGGTTCCTGATTGGTTGAGAGATAAAGGGGGCAGGGTCTGCAATGACAGCAAAGATCTATGAGAATGTCGTCATCTCCTGATTTTACTTTTGCATTAGCTCCATTTCAACTATGTTGTTTATTTTACTCATTACCAGCCGCGTAGGGACAGGTGGGCCTGTTGTATCCAAGTGCCACCAATCTGAGAAAATTAAAGTTCATTCAAACTTCCCATTTCGACGAGGTTAACATTTTCATGTAATTTTGGCTGTTTTCCCAGCAATACTACACTGTAAAAAAAAAAATCGTAAAAAAACGGTAATTTTCTGGCAGCTGGGGTGCCAGAAAAATTCTGTGAAATAACAGATAATTACTTTCTCATAAAAATACAGTTATTTTCCATAATTAAAATACAGTTTGTAGTTGTAATTTTAACAAGATTTTGCCTTATTTTCATGTTGTTTTTAATGTTTAATTAGAAACATTCACATTTTAAAACAATGAAATTACCTAGAAATATGGTAAATAAATGTTTATTACGAATAATACTGCTTAAATTGACAGAAATGTGCTGTTCTTAGCTGGTTTTTAATGGAAAAAGGTTGTATAATAATTTATATTTGATGTAATATAACAGTATATGGACACAAAATAACGTGATTGATCTTTCAAAACATGTAAAAAAAAATGTTGAAAAACATATCTTGGCTTTACAATTGCAATAATTTACTGTTATTTTTAGATCACATCAAATTAATATTTAGTTATTTTACATTTGTTTAAAAATGTTGTTTTAAAACAATGAAATTACCCATAAAGATGGTAAATTAACATTGTAATATGAATAATAATGCTTCAATTTCTATTAGTTGGTTTTAATGGCATTATTTTATGTAAAAAGGCTGTATATTACTTTATATTAGATGTTAAGTAACAGTACACAACAATAATTTGATTAATCTTTCAAAACATGTCAAAACTTAGGTGTACAATTGCAACAATTTACTGTTTATTGTAAATTTAGTTGTTTTCTTTTACATTGATTTCCTAAATATTTAAAAGACTTAACTTTAAACAAAAACTATACTCACCTAATAACACCAGAATTATTTTAATTTTAAATGGTTTAAACCGGTTTTTGGCCGGTGGGAAAAGGGGCTTAAATGAACTGTTGTGCTTGAATGAGACTAAGCTGAACAAGAATAGCTATAATTTCCCATTCTCTGTATTTTTATTTAACTGTAACCATTATTACAGCAATATTCAAAAAATAAAAACAATTAAATTAAAATGACTGGTTCTGAAACATAAAAAACAAAAACAAAAAAGTAAAAAAAAATTAAAAGAAAAAGTTGAGTTACCAATTTACAGTAACATTTCTAAGCAATGCATCCATAACTTGGTCAAATCACCATACATGGATTACAAACTTACATTAAACCTCAGGCAGTGTTACATCAATCCATACTCTATCCATAACCTAAGTCAAATAACCATACATCCAAAACATTGATGACAAACTTTGTCAAACGTCACTGGAAATGAATCCATACTCTATCTAAGGCATCCATAACTTGGCCAAATAATCCACAACATTGATAACAAAGCTACATAATAGCTTACATGAAACCTCACTGGATATTAATCCATAACAGTCCGTAACTTGGACAAAGAATCCATAACTTGTGAGCACTTCTTATTCCCTCCACTCGTAGTCTGCAATTCTGGTGATCAGTGTGAGAACCTTTGGACTGACTGCGAGTGTTCTTTTGGTGGTGTTCCGCTCCACTTTTGATGCCTTGTCTGGATTTATCTTGAAGAGGCACCTGTCAAATGAAAAAAAACTTTAGTCACTGTGGACTGTACTGTAATTTAATTTAATGTTTTCATACATTTGCAATAAGGTTACACAACAGTGTAGACAGAGCTTGCTTGTGTAAGAGTGTTTGGACATACAGGGTGGGAACTGTGGAATTCAAAGAGGTCAATAATACATTGTCCTACTCTGTGTATGGGTTGAGCTTTCATCATTCCATTTCATAACTCAATCAGAAAAAAAGAGAAAACAAGGTTGTTTTTCCTCTTACAATAAAATCAGAACATTAAAATGAAGTTTTTGATATTATTTTGTTATGTGATATTTGGATAAATTCAGGAAATGCTTGGAGACTTGTGGAAGTGCAGGTGCTTTACTTTCAGCCTACATGCACAGCAGAAAAGCCTGACTGGAGATCTGCCTGCCGACTGCAAGACAAGTCTCCTAGACCGGGCAGGAGCCAGCACCATCTTCAGTAATGTCCCTTCAAGTCCATCTCGGCAGCTCCATGCTGCTTTTCTCCGCGACCCAACTCCACCTCCTAGTGGGGCCTCCTCAGTGGCAGTGCTGGTTCCTGTCTGTTCCGAGTGACTCCTAGCACGAGTGCTCATGCGCAGCAGGCTGTCAGGCTTTCCTGCTGTGAATGTACGTGTAACGGATGCTAACTAGCATGGGCTAGTTAGCAGCAGTACGTGGAAAATCCTCACACCCCTAGCCTTAAGAACACTTCTAACCGCTGAGTTGGAAGCCTGGGCTTTTCGGCTCAGTGGTTAGAGCGTTCGACTCCCGGTCCGTGGGTTGTAGTAACTGACGAGGTGGCAAGTTCGAGTCCCGTGAGCGGTCCACTTGACCTCGGTTACATACGCTAAAGGTAAAGCACCTGCACCTCCACAAATCTCCTCAGGTTAGTACTGAATGTTTTATCTTAATTATTAAGATTTTAAAAAAGTGCACTGAAATCGCATTATTAGGCCTCTGTACTGTTAATGAGGGCAGAGGTGGGCTGCAAAAAAATTGAGATTTTCAAGAGGGCCCTGAGTTGACAAAGTTTGGGAACCCTTGTACTAATCATTTCAGCACTTGAGCAGTGCTCAGTTTTACAGTATGTGCATATATATATATATATATATATATATATATATATATATATACATATGGGCAGCACCCGTCCAGAATTCGGGACGCTCAGTGCCCCCCACCTGGGTGGGTCTCAGTTTTGATGTATTAAATTGACTAGTGCTGTCTTACCTCTGTAAGAACTCCAAAGTTGATGCCTGGGCTGCTGGGTAAGATATGTTCATACAGTAGTACGAACCAAACATCAGCATAACAGCATCACTGAAGATTCTGATGTGGCCATTCACAATGGTCTGGTCCACAGACAGCATGAAATTCTCCGCTGCCAAAGTCGAGTTTCCTGTTGTGTACAAGGAAAAGGGGAACATTTTTGTGATAAACGGAGACAAAAGACCGTAACTCCAACAACAACTAAATGAAATTACCGTGCTACAACTGAGTCCACAAAAATAATAACAATCAAAGTAATAGTAGTAATAGTTTTCTGTTTTTTGGTTTTAATATATTGTGGTGGAGAAAGACAAATATTCATACCACACACAACGATACATGATGTACTTGGAAGTCCAGCACAGTCCACTTCAGAAGGCAGGGTTGCTTGATCCACTTTGTAGAACATCTGTTCTTCTTCTTCATTGAAGTACTTGAGGAGCAGTGGAAGAAACACTGCAACATTCACATCTGCAACATTTTTGCTTGATGTTTCCATTTCCCTGAAGATGGTCTCCACCTTCCCTGTCTTGTCACCAGATTTAAGAAATGAAATAATAAGAAAGGCTGCATGTATTAGTTAAGTAATTAACGTAGGTCTATTTGAAATAGCGGGGACATAGGCTATTTGAGATATTGAAAATGTGACGGAGGCGCACTGGTGCGACCAGAGAAAAAAATTAGTCGCACTGAACAGATTTTTGGTCGCACTCTGGAGCCCTGTTTAATCAACTATCCGAACATATTTTTGCTAAAACTAGTAGACTACCACACAGTTGCTGAACGTATGTTATTTCAGCTTTCAGCAAAGTTTAACCAAAGTCCTATACCTAGCTAGCGAACATAAGCAGTTCCCATTCACGTTCAGTTTACTGTGCTAACGTTAGCTAGCTGGCTAGCTAGCGAAGTTAACGCGCGAAAATGAATTATTTATTCCGTGCCCAAGAGAGTGTTTCATTGGCATCACACACAAGCAATGATAATAGTTAGCTAACATGTCGACATACTAGCGGATTCGGTGCCGACTGAGTAAACTCAGAGGCAAGGTGGTAAATAAACCTAATGCTACTCAGCTTCAGTTTGATACTTGCCTTCTAGCTTCGTCCTTCCTCCAGCCTTGACATTGGGCATTAGCTGTTGTTCACTCGAAGTCGACCAAACGGGAACCGCCGCGTGATGTTGTTGGGTTGACACCGGTTTAGTGTTAGATACGTGGGGGACCTTCTTCTGCGTCACGTCAAAGACTGATGTTCCCAACAGCCAATGGGGTGTCTTCTTCTTCTTCTTCTTCTTCTTCTTCTCAAACAGATCCTGTTGACCAACCCATTGATATGGACCAACCCAAACGGGACGCGATTGTGCAAATCGTAGGTGGAATCCGGAAAAGTGTTTAAAATTATTGATTCTTTAACGTCCTCATCCGTTTTTTTCCCAGAGAAGCAAAGCCAGCAACTGTCAGTCATGCATAACCCAGCCAATCACAGACAGAGTAGGGCGGTATTGGCCAATCACACAACCACCTACGATTTGCACAATCGCAAACGGGACCCGCGCTTTTCAAAGCACGTACTACAATGACATGTCGCGTTGTTGTCGTCACGTTGTTCCGGTTCAGGTGCCGTGAGACGTTTTTTTGTTGTTGTTTTTTGGTGTACGTGCAGGGAGACGTTGCAGCATGTCTCCTGATTAAACGTGTTTTGTTCAGACATGCTGTGAAATATTTCAAGACCTTGTGATTTACATTGTTTGGATTTATATATAAATAAACAATAGCCTACAGTGTGGCCCTGCAATGTTTCATACTTTATATTACTTTTTATTCCTATAAATTCCTACATCTTCACTCTTTACCTCTGAATTGCTGAAAAGCAATTAGACACAGATGACACATATTAATGCTCTGTCATAAGATCTGTTCTGGCAGAATGTAATGCTTTTAAGTGGTAGGTTAAGGAAACAGATGAAAAGCATGTAGTTTATGTGGTTTTATCCTGGTATTGGCCTCCTTCACTTTCCCTATGTCTGTTTAGATGTCCTTTCAAAATAAATGTTAATATAATGTTAATAAATGTTACCATCTAGGAAATTGCAGTAATTGTAGTTATTTTCAATGAAAACATTAGTCAATAACAAAGAAATAATAGTAAAATTACTAATTAAATAGTTATTTTACTTTTAATTTCTCAGTAACTTTAAATGATTTTTTACTTACTAGAGTTTTAAAGTTGAATTTTACAGTTTATTCCCTTAAATAACTGACAAATATTTGTGAAATTACGATATATTTGTGAACGTATTTTAACAATAAATATATGGATTTCTAATAGTTTTTTTTTGTAAAAGAACAGGAATATTGTGTGTTTTCACAGTTACAGTGATTTCATGTTAGTTTACATTTGACATGTAAAATCACAGTCTCTTTTTGTAAATTAAATGGTATTTTAAAAATACAGACAAAATCTGTAAAAGAAACAGTAAAATTCTGTTATTTAAAAAAAAAAATTACAGTGTATTGCAGCCTATTTATATTTCCTGGTAACCTTTTTCTTCATAATCCTATTATCTAAATACTTAATATGCATGCTCTTGAGGACAGAAATAACAACATCGTCATTATGCCAAACAATGTTTAATTTGTTTTAGCTTTCAAAAGCCCAGATTTTTTGATGGTTCTATTATCCTGTGGTGTGTGGGGTATATCCCCAAATCCAATCTGGGCCGCACTGATTCAAAATCGCAAATGTTAAGTATGTTCAATATTTATAATCCAATATCCTGTAGTGTGGGGGTGTCGCAGTGTATGGATTGTCACCTGAGAAAGATGATAGCCAATTGGAAGCCACGCTGACCGGTAATCACAACAGAAGCCGAAAGTGAGATGGATTTCCGAAATTGAGAAGTCAACCTCACGTTGCAACATGTACAGTCCATTTTAACACGGTCTCCATGACTTTGTCAATAATTCTTTCGTTTTTCTTAGGATGTTAAGAAAAAAAGCTAGCATAGCTATCATAGCATTGCCATCGGCTGCCATGTTTGTTACCACTAAAATCATGTTTTTAATTGCGAGAGTTAAGGTTTTCAGAATCAGGACTGGTTTGTTAGGGAGTGAAATCGGTTAGTGTGTGGTGTGTTTCGTAGCCTTCCACACACTTAACGACTAAAACAGTTGTATCTTCATCTATCATTAGGTGTGTGGTCGCTCACATTTTCTAAATTTTAAAAATCGTCTTGTGTGTGCCAGGCATTATTGTTCCCATGCAGGTGAGTGGGGCCTGCACACCTGTTATTGCACAGTGAGAGTTCAGTACATCATCAGTGTCGAGCATTATTTTTCTCTGTGGTAACCGCGCCAGGACCACCATCATGCTGAGATCCCCTCTCTTTGACAACAACATGTGTACTGTGTTACATTGTCTTCTAATAACGATCATGCAGCAGGCGGCACTGCACACACATGCGCACACACACACACACACCAAAACCCCTGCTGCTGTTACTCGTCTGGCTGCAGTCAGTTGCTCTTAAACAAAACAAAAAAAAAATCCCCTTTCTTCTTGCTTCTAAAAACTTGTTGGTCATGATGTAATTTGTTGAAATATTCCAATGTTAACAGTGCGTTCACTCGTATCTTGTAATTCCCTATACTGCAACATGTAGCCTATTCACCATCTCCTGTGACAAGTCGAAGAAAGAAATCAAAGCAATGGATCAGTTACACCAGAGATCATGTGTTTGATGTGCCGCTATGCCAACTGCTAGCATAAGGAACAAATAGCAAAGAGCATTTCCTTACCACAGAAGAGTATGTTAGGAGTGTAGTATATAATTCCTTTGTATGATCAAAATATTAACTTGTATGGCTTGCCCCTTTTATTTTTAGGTTGAAATTGTCTGTTTGTATTAGACATTTCTAATATAAGGTATTACAATACTGCAACTACAAGGCAGTATCATGGAAACTAAATGAAAGGGTTTTATTAGTATGACAAAAACAAGTGTAGGGATGGTAAATATAGAGGGCATTGACGGAAACATGTAATATCATAGCAAATGTGAGACTATGGGAGGACAGAGATGATGAACTGGAAGGTAAACAAAGGAGCGACTCATTCAACGTGTGTGTGCTGGGATAAAAAACAAGAAAAATATCTGTGTTTAAGGAGTGGGGGAGGGTTATGTGTGTGCGTGAGAGGATGGGGGTGGTGGTGTGGGGTGCACCTCTCGAGACAGAGAGTTGCACACGCCAAACATCAATGATGTTTTTACTTACGTACTATAGCATCTGACCTTTTTGATTCCCATGTTTTGTTTGCAAACAATTGTCTAGATTTCAATCAGGTTGCTCATTTTTTTCTCTCCTTTTATTTCCATTCATCTGCTGAAATGTGTTTGAAATAAATGTCTCTTCATTACTTTGATGTGGCCCCTGAGCAGCATTGCCTAATGTTCAGGCTATTGTTCCCATATCTGTAGCTGTCTACCTCCATGAATATGGCCAACCTTGATGGCAAAGGAGTGTTTTTACCAGACATGCATCTCATGTACTCATAACAGCAATCACTCACTCCGCACGCTCTCCTCTCATCTCTATTTTAGTCTGTTGTGTCAGTCAAAACAAGGTTTTATTAATTAATTCTTCATCTATTTAGCATTGTGAAAGACATAATGCCTTTAATGATTTTCTTTGAACCTCAGTTTCCACAAGTGCACTCTCACAAACAATCTCAAATGTTTTTAAAGACCATGTTCACAGACAATATGTAGCACTTTATCGTAATGACAGATAAGGGAGACTGACCACCATGGATACATTAATGCTGACACACACACACACACACATTCTCTCTAACATAACAAAGAGGCAGATTCGGGCTGAACCACTCAGCAGCATTTGGGTTAAAATAAATGTGTTTAACTCACTGCACATACGTGCACCCACCTCTAACATTCGCTCACGAAACACACACACACACACACACACACACACACACACACTTGACATACAATTTGGCCCGCTCTACATAGACACGAAAATAAGGCATTGAAACTTCCCATTCAGATAACACAGGAAGGTACGTTTTGTGTGTGTTGTCACGTGTGCTACCAACACAACAATTCTTCTCGTTATTTCTTAACCAAATCATGCCTGTTCAGCCCACAGCCATAACCCAAAACCACCTGGCGCAGAGTAATGAATGAGATTGCATCTCAAAATCATTGAGCGATAAAATATTGTGACGGTGAAATGTAGATAATCAGCAGCGACGTGTGCGTGTGCGTGAGAGAGAGAGAGAGACAAAGACAGAGAGAGAGAGAGAGAGAGAGAGAGAGAGAGAGAGTGGGTGATGATACTGTGATACTTAGGTAGAGTCTTAAAAGTCAAGTCTATAAAGTCAAGTCTTTTATACATCTACCGTAGATGTATAAAAGACTTGTGGAACAAAAGGAAAAAAGTGTATAATGTATTGTTTGACCAATCACTAGCAGGTGAAAGAAAAGCATGTGTGCGGGTGAGGTGGGAGGATACACATTGTCCCTCCATACACATATAACACTGCAGGTAATATACTGTATATAGGCCTATCCATGAAATACTCCTTATGACTATAAAGAAGTTATAGACATTGGGACATCATTCAAAAGGAGCAGCACTACAGTTAACAGACTAACCGAAAGCATCAGCCACATCTTAGATTCAGTCAAATTCAAATAAGGACCTTATTGCAACTGTCTTTATCTTTCTCCTCATCCTAATCGCTTTGCAGTGTTTTTTTTTTAACAAAGCAAAGATTTGCCAAAGATTTTTGTCTTACTTTGTAAAGTTAATGGGTTTAAGATTGCTGTTTTAGATTTCATGTAGTAATAATGACTTCCTGACAAATTGTGCACATTTTGGTTGATACGGCTCTATTGTGCTGCGTTGGTGATTGAATGTTTTCTGGTACCAATGTTTTTTGTATTTATGTAGGGCTAGGCAAGGTAGGTAGCTGGTTGCAAGCTACTCCTTCTCTACTTACATGACATTCATGTTTCAGGTATTCATATATAAGCTCCTCACTAATCATTAAATTAGGTCATTTGATTAAATAAGGGTGTAGGATAACAGGGTCTGTGCAATACTGGTCCGTGTACAAAGTATAATTCATTTTCAGTTGTTCACGTTGAATACTGAAAAAGGCCAGTTTAGGGGGTATTGCCTAATTGCATTATCCTAGATGTGCAATGCAATTCAGCGCCAAAGCGTCAGCTTGCTCCAAGTGATCCAAGTTGTACAATGAAAGTTGAACAAGGAAGTCGAGATCCAGAAACAGAGACAGCTCGCCTTCAAAGTAAAGCTCGCCTTCGAGGTAAAAGGCTGCAGCGGTCAATTTAAAGGGGCTATAGACGATATCCTGAACATTATTATAGCAACAAACAACTATTGGCTATGTAGAGATATAGTGGAGTAATGGCGTCCTGACCAGAATGAAGGCACCCTCCCTCTGCGTGTGTTGTAATCTGAGCTTCTATTTTCTTTGTTTTGGTGTCCGGTCCGGCCGCGCGTTCATGATAACACACGCGCCGTGCATGAGATGAGTTAAGAAGGTAATGAACACTCCCAATTGTTGTGGTTTGAGATGCTGGTGCTCTAGTCCCTTTAAGGAAGGCAAACATAATTCATAACTAGTCATATAACTTTCATACATCTGATTGTGAATCTAGTGTTCAATGGGTGTGAACACTAGAATTAGAGTGCTGTGATTCATGTATGCATGTAATGATTCATTTATATATTCATCCACTTATTTATTTATGTATTTATTTATAACTTAACTTGGTTGAACATTAAAGGCTATATATAATGTTGCGACCTGTGATGAGTCTGACTGGTAGAAAGAGTTGATTTACCTTGAACTTTGACTTCATTGCTGGCTCTGTTGTGACAATAACGCCACTAAGCTATCCAATGTAAAAATCCTTCAAGTTTATTTACCGTTCTCTTTGGTGGTTTTTGGTGGATTATCCTCTGGCCTGTACAATAATGAAATAAATGCAGTGGTAAGTAAAGAGCAATACAGCATAATCAGACGTGCCCGCATAGCACAAGCACCGTGGGCTTTCGCAACTTTATTTGGGAGGTGACTAGCCTAGTGTTTAAATAGACTAATTTGTCATGTATTAAGCAGTAATAATCATTATTATTGCTTTTTCATATTTTTTTCAGACCTTATACATATTTAAATTTACATTCTGGTTTTATATATATATATATATATATATATATATATATATATATATATATGTTGACCTTATACATATTTACATTTACATTCTGGTTATATATATATATATATATATATATATATATATTAGTGGTGGGCCGTTATCGGCGTTAACGCGCTGCGATAACGCAAGACTCTTACCGCGCGATAAAAAAATTAGCGCCGTATCTATTCTCAAAGTTGGGTTAGGAGCTGGGTCTATACCGGATTTCCACCAAGGAAGGTAAGCGCCACGGAACGGCTGCGTCCTCTGCCCGGCGACCCCCCCGTCGGTCGTAGGTCTGGGCAGTGGCGCCTTAATGCACGGGCTTACCTGGGCTTCAGCCCGGGGCCTCGGCCAATCAGGGGCCTTAAAAAATATATATTTAAAGAAAAGATGATAAACGTCCGTATTCGCGGTGTCATTACTGCCCCCCCCCCCCTCCCCCCCAGGGAGGGGGGGGGGGGGGTTCTTAAATACTGAGTTACAGTATTTAAGACCAGCATATGACATTTTTAACGAATTGAAGACTTTTTAAGGCCTTAAATTTAGGAACATGAATTTCAGACTTTTTAAGACTTTTTAAGGATGCGCGGACACCCTGTGTCAACAATCGCGCCCCCCGTCAACAATCGCGCACTTCTCCCCCTCCGGTCAACAATCGCGCACCCCCCCCCCCCCCCCCCCCCCCCGTCAACAATCGCGCCCCCCCCTCCCGTCAACAATTGCGCACCCCCCCCCCCCCCCCCCCCCCCCCCCCGTCAACAATCACGCACCTCTCCCCCTCCGGTCAACAATCGCGCCCCTCCCGTCAACAATCACGCACCTCTCCCCCTCCGGTCAACAATCGCGCCCCTCCCGTCAACAATCGCGCACCTCTTCCCCTCCGGTCAACAATCGCGCACCCCCCCCCCCTCATTATTTAGGTAGCACACATATTATGAATGCCTTCGACAGAATTCAAATGCGCCATTTTAATCTAGATTAATCTAGATTAAACAATTTAATCTATGCCCACCACTAATATATATATATATATATATATATGTTTATATGTTTATATATTCATATTTATACTTGCATCCTGATTCTACTGTACTGTTGCATATGTTGCA
This sequence comes from Merluccius polli, assembly GCA_030340625.1. Classification (NCBI taxonomy): domain Eukaryota; kingdom Metazoa; phylum Chordata; class Actinopteri; order Gadiformes; family Merlucciidae; genus Merluccius; species Merluccius polli. Next base: position 221,214 of record JAOPHQ010003696.1, on the reverse strand, counting down.
TTTTCTGATTCAGTCTTTTTCTGCACAATTTCTGTAGGCATTACCACTTTTTATGTCACTGCACATCCATTTGTATGTGAAAATTCAAATTCTTATACTCTTGAACATCCTTGTTAAATTACATTTAATTGATTCAGTTTAGGCTACACAGACACACTGCACACATGAAAAGCAAAATTAAGTTGTGCAATAATGTTATGAGAGCACAATTCGATCTGCTGGCTCTATGACCTCAGTATTTTCCCCCACATGTATGTGCTTTAACCGAGCTTCGTCAGGGGAGTCTGTTCGCCGCTTCTCCAGTCGAGCCAAAATAACGCCAAGTTTTTTTGTTTTTTTTTAACCTTTTACTATCCGCGCCACCGACCAGTGGACCTTTTTAAATAACCATTTTACTTCCCGCACCACCGAACAGTGGACCTTCTGGATAGTTATCGGGTAGCTTTCGAGTCTAGCGGCGACCTACCTGTTGTCCACGCCGCTGCCGGCACCATCACCATGTTGAGCTACTCCGTCAACCAGCTGATGAATCTCAACAGTTTCTTCACTCTACCGTGCACTGCAGTGATTAAACAACTAGGACTTCTCCGCCGTCCGCGCTACGTCCACAGAAGTTCCCGCAGAAAGTTTGTCTGCTCACAGACAAGTCCCACCATCCCGGCTCTCTGGTCAGCAACGCAAACTGTCGCTCCACGCATACGTCATCAGAGTGCTGTCTCCCATCGGATAACTAGCTTGGACGTCTCCATGACAACACCTCTCAGTGAGCTGAACGGAAAACGTGGAGTGGACTCTAGTCTGCTACGGCCAGTGCAAAGACTTGTTGCATCATCAAGTAGCAAAATTGAACTCTTAAATGCATTGCATGTCAATTGCAAACAAATCCTGCCTCATTCATGACCATATCCTGGATAAATGTCTGGACTATATGTGCATTACAGAGACCTGGCACCAACCAAATACTTTTTCCTCTTTAAATGAGAGCTGTCCCCAAGGATATAGCTACCTCCAGAAAGCTCGCAGCACAGGACGTGGTGGCGGCCTGTCTGTCATCCATCGCAGCGATCTGGAACTATCTCTGCAACCATTACCTGAACTGTCTTCATTTGAATGCCTTGCGTTTAAATGTAAGTCCCCTTCCCCTGTGCTGTTCCTCCTCATCTACCGACCACCAAAACCAAACCCATCATTTATCACTGAGATGTCAAATCTTCTCACAACTTTCTGCACATCCTCTGCCGATGTTATAATTTTAGGTGACATGAACATCCACGTTGACACCCCCTCCTGCCGTTTTGCAACTGAATTTCTTCAACTACTGGACTGCTTTAATTTAAAACAACTTGTTGATGTCCCCACACACCCCAGGGGGCATACCCTGGACCTGGTCATTACAAACTCTGCCCCTCTCACCAACCTGCAGGTGTATGACCTAGGTGTATCTGATCATAAGGCCATTTCTATGGATTTACCATCCCCATTCAGCCTCTCCAAGCCTAAGCGGAATATCTGTTTCAGAAACCTAAAAAACATAAACCCAGAACTCTTGGCAGCAGACTTTCAGCATCTTTCCACACACTTTTCATCAGCCGACGAAGCAGTGGACTACTACAACAGCCATCTGAGCAGCCTCTTGGACCTTCATGCCCCTGTTAAAACAAGAACAGTCATCTTCACCCGCTCAGCTCCCTGATTCACAGATGAGCTTCGTAAGATGAAGGCAGCAGGGCGGGTCCTTAAGCGCCTCTGGCCTCAATGTCCACAAACAAATTTACCGGGAGCAACAACAATATGCACAGTCTCTCAAAGAGGCAAGGTCACAGTTTTACTCCGACGCCATCAGAAACAGCCCAGGAAATTCCAAGCAGCTTTTCTCCACTGTAAACCACCTTCTCAAACCACAATCCCCCCCACTCACCGCCACTACTGAAGAGCAGTGCAATAACTTCATGGATTCTTTCACATCAAAAATCGCACATATTCGCTCTGCCCTTTCTGATCCTCCCACCCTAACTGTTCCCACAACATACCGTCTCCAAACCCCTAAACTGCTTTCCTGAGGTTTCATCAGAAGAGGTGCAGAACATCATCAGGAAGATGAAATCCTCCAGCTGTCCCCTGGACCCTCTCCCAACCTCCCTGGTAAAAATCCATATCACTGTCTTAAGTCCCCTGATCACCACTGTTATAAATCATTCCCTCCAAACTGGTCACGTTCCACCCGTCTTAAAAAATGCCATAATCAGACCATTACTCAAAAAACCCACTCTTGATCCGGAAGTCCTATCCAACTACAGGCCCATCTCCAATCTCCCTTTCCTATCAAAATTACTTGAGAAAGTAGTTGCCACCCACCTTCAGGATCACCTCAAACATAATAACCTCTTTGACAAATTCCAGTCAGGTTTCCGCTATGCCCACAGCACAGAGACTGCCCTCGTCAGAGTCACAAACGACCTCCTCATATCATCCGATGCTGGCTCTCCCTCCCTCCTCATCCTCCTGGACCTTTCTGCTGCATTTGATACTGTCGACCATGGCATTCTTTTAAACCGGCTCCACCTCACCACTGGACTCAATGACACTGCCCTCAGTTGGTTCAAATCATACCTCACAAACCAGACAGAATACATCTCCCTGGGCCACTCCAAATCAAATCCACACACAGTCACTTGCGGTGTCCCCCAGGGGTCAGTCCTTGGCCCCATCCTTTTCATCCTCTACCTCACCCCCCTTGGTCAAATCATCAGCCGTCACAAAATTTCATTCCACTGTTATGCCGATGACACACAGCTCTATGTGAATGCCACAGCTGCAACCCCACCCTCACAGTCATCCCCATCAAAACTCACCACCTGTCTGGAGGAGATAAAGGCATGGATGGAGCACAACTTCCTTCAACCTAAACAGCTTCAAAACCGAAGCCATCCTGGTTGGCACCCCCCACCAGACCAAATCATCATCCATAACCAACATCACCTTTTCTGGCTCCAACATCCCCCTCTCATCAACAGTCACGTAAAAATGGACTCACTTTTGTAACCCATATAAACCACCTATGCAAGACCTCCTTCTACCACCTCCGTAACATTTCCAAACTCCGCCCCTTTCTGTCTCTCTCAAATGCTGAAAAATTCGTACATGCCTTTGTCTCCTCCAGACTGGACTACTGCAATGCACTTCTCATCGGGATCCCTGGCAAGAGTCTGCAGAGGCTTCAGTACATCCAAAACTCAGCAGCTAGGATCCTGATGAGAGTGCGGAAACATGAGCACATTACCCCCATTCTCCACTCACTCCACTGGCTTCCCGTCTCCTCCAGGATTGAATACAAGGTTTCCCTCCTCACACACCAATGCATCCATGGACATGCCCCCCCCTACCTTAAAGGTCTCCTTCACCTGGTAAACCGTTTTTACTTGCTCCTTTTGGAATATGATAGGCCATTCCTAGTTGCATATGCATGCTGCACGTGGAAAACGTTCTTCTACCCCCATTGCATGCATTAGCCAATGTAAGAGCATAGACGGACAAGGAAGTCAGAAACGAGGAAGTGAGAAAAAGCCCAACAGTCTGACGTATGAATGTGTATGAATATTCATGACCTCGCCTATCTTGGCTTGAGGCCGCCCTCAGGAAAACAGTATACGGCATTTCAGAATGTTTGTAAACAATAGGCGTCAAGATAATTCCGTTAATGATACTAAAGATAACTAGAAAATTCCCTCAGGGGAAATTTTGAAAGTGCCACGGGAGTGTGTACATTATGATGAGATTCTTCAGAGATTTCAAACAATTAATACTAGTAACATTATGATACATTTTGGCAGCGGTGTGTTTACTTAAAGGCCGCAGTATACTCACCGGTCCCAAGCTATCGCGCGACATTGTGACGTCAAAATGACATAGATCTCGCCGGCGCGACAGGATTTTGGCCTGGTTGCGCCGCGTCGCGCACCTCTCGTTTTTCAGCGCTGCGCGACAAAGCGAAAACAGGAACATGGACGAGTTCGAAGGCACATTTTAATGCGCCTTGTTGCTAAGGCTTCTTTCATTATATGTTCTATTTTATTGTGTGGTGTAGGCCTATATTTTTTCGCTAATAAACCATGGTTTTACGCAAGTGCTGTCTACTGTTGTAGAGCTGTTGTTGTCAAAGACGAGTGGAATTACGTGGCTGAAAAACTATCTCAAAGCGGGATTAAGTTATAAAATAAAAGTATATAAGATAATTGTGGAGGGTTTATGTGGAGTGTGTGTTGTTGATGGCTGGTTTACAGCCTCACCTGGCCTGAGTCAGTCTGATTGGACTCTGGCTGGGTGGGGCTGCACACCTGTGGTGCAGAGCAATCATGGCACCCAGGATAAACCAGCCATCAACACACACACTCGAGGAGGAGCACCGTCATGACTGTTGTACCATCAGCTCGGCGAATACCATCTGCCTGTAAACTCCAATAAACACCTTGCAACAACATCTACCCATGTCCTGTGTCGGAGGGCCCCAAGGAAAGCCACTTAGGTGGCGTGTGGCCGGACGAACCCTGCCACAATAATCTTTAAGTTATTCAGATAGATGCGTACAAACACTATTCATATGAGAACTGCTGCCATACAGGAATGTTGATGGCTGACCAGGTGTGGCAGTGATGTAGAATAATAGCAATGTAAAGTAATAGACAGCCATAATGCTGTATAGTGAGAGACATCCCGGTGAACTAAACCTTAACTGAATGTCTAATGATGTGTAAGAAATTAAAGACACAGGGGTACCAGCATATGGAGGACTAAACATGACTTAAGTATCAATAAATCAATGCATAAATAAATGCATACATAAATAAATACGTAAATAAATGCATACATAAATGCATAAATAAATAAATAAAAGAATGACATTACAGGGAGGAAGCCTTGGGATCGGGAATCATTTGCTTTTGTCTGGCTCTCCGATTTGACCAATCATGCTGTTGACTGAGGTTAGGACCTCCTACCTCATTTACATATGGACACAGAAATACAGGAATAAATAAATGTAGAAATGTAGAGATGTAGAAATAAATATAAAGCATTTATTTATTCTTTTATTCATTATTTTATTTATACATTTATTTATGCATTTATTTATTCCTGTATTTATTTATACATTTATTCATGCATTTATTTATTATTTATGCATTTACATATTTATTTATTCATTCATTCATTTATTTATTTATACTTAAGTCATGTTTAGTCCTCCATACCAGTATTAGTAGATCTCTTCTTCTAGTGTGTAGTAATGGCAAAGTTGGTGGCGCCACCTCTGTTCAGGAGAAGACTGCAACTACTCTCGCGGCCTCCAGCGCGAGTAGTTCCGGCGCTCACGTGACGTCATTGTCAAGCGACAGATTGGGAACGGCGAGCATGCTGCGGCCTTAAGGCATTGAAGGCGGCGGAAAACATAGATTGGGAGTCATGGCAAAGTAAATATGGCGACATATTGGAACGGTACACAGAGCATTATCCGTCGCGGAGCAAGCCATGGCAATGGGAAAGGAGTACCCACACAAGAAGGATTAAATGACAAATGGTATATATGACTAATAAGACCCAATCAATTTGATAAATACAGCGTGTCCTCCCGTGTTTCAGCCGGGTCTATATACTGCAGGGCTATTGAAAAAAAACCTAAAAACCGCGTGTGTGTGCGTGTGTGCGGCGGGTCTCACACACAACTGTGGACCTGTAGCATATTTGCTGACTGGTGTAAAAGTGTAAACCAATGGTCCATTTGAGATTCAAAACGTAATGTAACACTCCAGTGGGGACTAGTGTAAATGGGATTTGTTTATGGAGTTGCCATGGTGATTGGCGACGTGTGTGTGGTTCCGGTGTTGTACGGTAGAATGTTATCATGTTAAGTTGTGATAAGCCAATCAGAAACGCATTCTGAAACCACTGGGTACAACCGGTACAACCCACTTTTTATGACACAGTCGGTAAGGACAAACCGCCTCTTTTTTTGTGCAGATTTGAACTCACCGGCAGATACCCACACCGCAGATTCGCCAGTACGCCTACCTCACTTGAAATCTTGATCACTTTGTTAAATAAAGGCTTACAAACACGATTTGTCTGCGTTTCAACATAGCCTCATTTGTAACCAAACAACTATTTTTTTAGATTGCCTAAGCACTCTTATGTAGTTGTTCGTGGTTGGCGTTCCCACCGGGATATGAACACTAAACTTTGAGGTTCACATTGGTGGCTGGCTAAATGATGCGCGAGCAGGATAAGCCACGGCAGCGACATAGCGATTGGAGGACAGACACCAAAATAGCAATTATTAATGGGAATGGACGCATTGTGTATTGGAACTTAGCCAAAGTCTTGCGAGATCCGAACGTTATTAGTAGGCTACTAGCATCCCATATATTTCATTAGAACAAATTCACGGTCACAGGTTTGTCAATGTAGGGCCAACATGCTATACAATTCATCTAGCCATGTCTTAACCTAGTAGGCTACTTGCTACAACAGCAAGCCAACACAAATTCCAGAAGTTTTAGTTTAGTCCGCCTTGGCCATATCAAATAGGCTCCCATAGCCTTCACAGGATGCTCTGGCTATAGGCCTACTATAGCTGCACTCACTGTGCACTTTATGTGTTATTTTATGGGAGCTGATTACTACAATAAGTCTGAATTGTAAAATAAATCACATTCAATGAAGATAGGCCTGTGCTTCCCTTTCTATTTTGGTAATTTTTTGCAGAATTCTGATTGTTAATGTTGTCTAGATTTGCTTGCCCATAAAAAATGGTTTAAACACACCTCCTAAGCAACCGTCCAAAGTAAACAGAAACAACCACATATTCACTTGGTTTAAGATTGTCTTTACCTACAATTTCCATGTTTCATTTTTATAAGTGGCTTGTGCATGAATCAAAAGGATGGTCAGAAATGTTCCAACTTTCAAACATTGTAACCAAAGGCTTATAGGCCTGAAAAATGTATTGTTACATTTGTTGAATGTCTATAGGCTAGTAAACCATGCCAGAGAATGATCATAGCCTACACACCTGTTTTTATCCTAAATAACCTACTAACATCAAAAGTGAAAACACAGAATTCTCAACTCCCAGTTTATTGGATGAAAGCGACGACACCAGCCAAATACACAGGTGAGGCCATATACATATCACTGAAAAGGAACTGTAAGAGGCACATGGTATGACAATGAACAGAAATGCCATCTCATGGCCAAGCACAAATATGAAAAGGAACTGTAAGAGGCACATGGTATGAAAATGAACAGAAATGCCATCTCATGGCCAAGCACAAATATGAAAAGGAACTATTAGTGGCACATGTTCTGAATAAGAACAGAAATGCCATCTCATGGCCAAGCACAAATATGAAAAGGAACTGTAAGAGGCACATGGTATGAAAATGAACAGAAATGCCATCTCATGGCCAAGCACAAATATGAAAAGGAACTATTAGTGGCACATGTTCTGAGTAAGAACAGAAATGCCATCTCATGGCCAAGCACAAATATGAAAAGGAACTATTAGTGGCACATGTTCTGAGTAAGAACAGAAATGCCATCTCATGGCCAAGCACAAATATGAAAAGGAGCTGTTAGTGGCAATGAACAGAAATGCCATCTCATGGCTGTTACTATGGAAAAAAAAAACACCAAAAAAATACCACCACACAATGGTTATTGGCACGCAAGGCAGTAAAAATCCAGATCTGTATCTGGATTGCCAGCACATGTAATATGGCACCAACCCTTGCAGCGGGTACATTCAATCTGTCAAAGAGAAACAAAACATTAATTTTGGGATGAGTACAGACACAACTACCATCTTTGCAATAAGTGCACTTACCCACTGGTCATGGGCGTCCTCTGTGCCACATATCCTGCAGAGCTCTGAAATGTCATCTGTGGAAATAAAGAGGCACTTATTGCAAATGTTCTGTTCACCACAAACACCATTGTATAGGGCACATGAAATAACAACCAGTTCCTCTGAAGAGTTGCTCAGCAATCTCCATCCTTAAGGCCAAGATGCCCTCTGCATCCACGCTGAATGGAGTTTGTTTGACCAACAAAATTAACTCTGCAAGCTTTTTCACAGCAAAAGACTGTTAGACAATTCATCAAGCTCAATCATGATAGCCATATAAAAAAGTGAACAAGCAAAATTGCTTACTTTGCAAACAATAACCCCACATGACATCATGTCGTTTTGTACTGGATGTGGCAAAGTTGCACCAGACCAGCGGGACTGATGAATGCCCCTCTGCCTCATGAATGCTCTATACATACGGAACAGAGCAACAACAATGTGTTATCAACTTTGCCATTGAAATCTGAACAGATTGGATTATATTACATTATATTATATGCACACACACACACATATATATATATATATACCTGGTAATGTCGATGCATTTTTGAATTCCCTCTGGTTTGGCACCAAAAGGGTCCAAGTAAAGGCACCGTTTTTCAAAGGGAAACATTGCCTGCATTTGGGAAATCATATATTACTGTAATACATTGTTTGTCATTGGTATGAACTGAATGTCACTTACAACTAACGTCCAGTGATTTTCAGAGCAGACAGCTCCTACCAGGACGTCATAAACCTGGGGTTCCAGCTGGGAAAGCAATGGAGTTTACAAGTTTAGTGAAAACATATGTTTTTACTGTTAATTAATACTCTTCAATAAGCCTACCTTCTTGAGGCCTTTGAATGTCCCCTTCCAAATGGCGGACATCTCATATGAGTCAATTAAGAGGGCCTTTCCATCTGAATGCCTCCTCACCAGCAACTCTAAATATGCATTGATGATCTATATGGCAAGAACAGGTCATAACATAGAAATGGGAAGTCACATGGACACAATGCAGTCAGTTTAATATCTATATACCTCGCTCTCCACCAGCTTGCCTGGTCCAAGATGTTCGCAAATATTCCGTGAGAATATTTTGTAGGGGCCTATTTTGGACCAGAATAGCCCCCCCTTCTCCCCAGCCCAAATGTTTTGGATCACTGTAGAATAAACAGAGAGAGGGGGGGGGGGGATTTGATCAGCCACTTGTGTATCTGGTGAAATGCAACAACTCTACACACTCAGTACTTACAGGTTTGCATCTCCGAGTTGATCTCAGCAACCATGCTTGCACTGGAGCATGGAGCATCACTGGGGATGGACAGATCAAGTGGGTCATCCACACTGCTGAGGGAAGGAGGGAGTGATGGGCAGTCATCCTCACTGCTGAGGGAAAGGGTGGGTGTTGAGCTGTCATCCTCCATGATGAGGAAACGAGGGAGGGATAACAGCTCATCCTCCATGGTGGGGGAAGGAGGGAGTGATGCGCAGGCAACCTCCATGGTGGGGGAAGGAGGGAGGGATAACAGCTCATCCTCCATGGTGGGGGAAAGAGGGAGTGATGCGCAGGCAACCTCCATGGTGGGGGAAGGAGGGAGGGATAACAGCTCATCCTCCATGGTGGGGGAAGGAGGGAGTGATGTGCAGGCAACCTCCATGGTGGGGGGAGGAGGGAGGGATAACAGCTCATCCTTAATGGTGGGGGAAGGAGGGAGTGATGGGAGGTCATCCTCCATGGTGGGGGGCTCAACTGGGGCCCCTGGAGCCTGTGCGGGCCATTTACGTGGAACCCTTGGAGTGGGATCCACATACAGACTCAGCTGGTCCACATTGATCCTGTGGCTCATGTTGCCTCGGTCAGGCATCAGGTCGGCACTTTTCCCCTCGAGCCGAGTGATTGTGTATGGACCCAACATGGACCTTTCCAACTTCCCCCCCTTCCTCTGCTCCTGACGGATGTTTTCACGGAGGACCCGGTCGCCAACTTTAAGGCCGTCATCCAGGCCTTCCTCTGTCCGCTTTTTAATGACCTTCTCCTGGGCCCTCTTAATGTTTGCCACAGCAAGCGCATAGTGCTGAGGCAGGGACAGGACATTCTGCGACGGCACTTCTGCACCAGCCAGTGCCTCCGCTTGCTCATGGGTGACCTGTGCAAGAACAAAACAATACATGGTAGAGAGCTTGATTTTCAGACATTTCAGACTGTAATGAAAATCTTACTTTACCTCATAGGTCTCAGGGATCTCCACCGGGTACCTTGCCTCCCTCCCATACATCAAAAAGTAAGGCGTGTACCCGGTTGTAAACTGTTTTTTTGTCCTTAACGCAAAAATGGTGGGCTGAAGGAACTGGTCCCAAGTTGTTGGCTTGTCCCCCACAAGCTTGGTCAGGGCCCTGTAAGATACAAATCCTTGTTTAGTGCTTTGTGAGTCCTGAACACCTCTGTGGGACAGTAGGCTGGTACCTTTGAATGCTGTCATTCATCCTTTCCACCAGCCCATTGGTCTGGGGATGGTAAGGGCTGCATAAACTCCGCTCAATGCCCAGCTTCTTGCATAGGGAGAAGTTCAGCTGTAACAAAATGATGAACATTGTGATAGACTAATGTCATAGAATTTAGGAGGAGAGCATGGCAAGTTGCTCCTACCTTGTCTCTGCCCCGGTCGGTAAGAATGCGCTTGGGCGCCCCAAATTTGTAACAAAAATCCGTCACGCACTCCCCCACCAACTCTGCAGTCTTTTTTTTAGGGGATAGGCCTCCGTCCATTTAGTGAGGTAATCCACCATCACACAAATGTAGGTGTTCCCACTCTGGCTGGGAGCCAGTGGCCCGATGAGGTCCATCCCCACCAACTCAAGACACTCGGTGACCTGGGGAAAGACTGTATGTTATAGGGCAAGCACATTACATACAATACTATAAGAGTAGCCGATCTAGAATTCACCTCGATGGGGATGTAGGATTTTTTCTTTTTGATGGATATTTTCTTGGCCTGGCAGGCAGGACACTCAGCTACCTATAGATAACTCATTGAATATCATGCCTATTGTGAAGAGATTCACTGCCTTTTATCCAACACAATTTCATATACACTTCAATCACAGATTTTACTAACCCATTTGCAAATGTCCTTCTCCATACCAGGCCAGTAAAATCGCTGTCCGATGGCATCACGGCTCCGCTCCATGCCACAATGGCCCCCTTGATCACTGGCGTGAAATGCGACGAATATGACATTCGCCTCCTCAGGAGAGGTCACCACCTTTGCCAGGTGGGCCCCCCTCTTTCGCCGGCGAGCTATATAATGAAGTTGCCCATCTAAATCAATATAGTTAAAGAAATTAGTATGCTGTAGAAGTAGTGAGTTGAATGTCTTAGAAATGTATGGCTCTTACCCTTCATTAAAAAAAATGCTCTGCTCTCCTTTTGATTAGATAGCGCTGACTTGCAGTTGAGGCTGCAGGAAAGCTTTTGTCTGTCAAAAACTCCACCAACTCTTGGACTAATTTTGCATCCATGTTTTCAATACGACTTACTCCCAACAAATCTGAACTGCGTGCCAAGGGGTTTATATATTTTATATATTATATATATATATATTATATATATATATATTTGTGTGTGTGTGTAACACAGGGCATGTGATGCGTTCAGTGCAGTAGTGTTGGAGTAGAACAGTGCTTGTAGTTAGTGCATGCTGCATGCTGCTTCTGCTTGCTGCTCTCTGCTTTCAGCTACCGCCGCCGGCTAGTCACCTGTTTTCAGGTGGCGAAAAGAGGAGCCGAGAGCGTAAGTCTCCTCTGCCGGTACACAGCCTCTCCATTGCCAAGACTCGTACACGCCTCCTCGTGGCCACACGCGGTAACTGGTACCATGCGGTTCCAGGCAAAGTTGTATGGGATCTCGGAGTAGCAGGGGACCCCAGAGACGCGGCATGCAGGCCCACTAAAATGTGGACATGCCCTGCTGCCCGTCAACCCCTGCCCCAGCTATGGGCAAATAGCAAAGACCTCAACGACGGACCAGGCGGAAGATGGTAGCAGTGAGACGTACCACAACGGCTGAGAAGGCGGATGAAGGCTGCAACAGAGGGCGACCTCCAGTTGTCTTGGACTCCATGCCACTGGATTCAGGTCCCTCTCTGCCAAGGACCGTGTGGTGGCTGCAGGCGCATCAGTCTCTCCACGTTAAAAGACGTCACGCGCAGGCGTCCTCCCGAAAGGGAACCCATCCTATTTTACACCCCGGATACAAAGCCCTGTGGCGTCCGGGAAGTGGTGACGGGGGCAGGATTGTGAAGTCTGGTAGCCCCTAGCCACAACCTGGCACACAGGCGGTGGGTGTAAGAAGATCGCTAAGCTCTCGGATGAGGCAGAAAGAGCTTTTCGGTAGCTGCACCCACGACTGAGCAGCCCTTTTCAGGATCCACTCTGCTCACCCCAGGAGGGGAGGGGGTTAGAAAAGGTACCCTAAACATAGCCTGCCTCTCTTGCCCTGTCTGGACTACCGCATCCAGAGGGGTCACTACCATGCGGTCAGAAACACAAATTTTATTTTGGAACCTGGAATGTGCGTACCCTTACGGACAGCCAAACCAGTGAACGACCCGAAAGAAGAACAGCCATCATCTCCAGGGAACTAAAAAGGTTCCGAATTGACATCGCAGCTCTCTCTGAAACCCGCCTGGCTGATGAAGGGCAGCTGAAGGAGGAAAAAGGTGGCTATACTTTCTTCTGGAAAGGAAAGCCTGCTGATGAGCCGCGAATCCACGGTGTGGGTTTTGCCATTAAGAACAACCTCGTCAACCATCTCCATGAACTTCCCGTAGGCATCAGCGAGCGCCTAATGACTGTACGCCTGATGCTTGCAAGCAGTCAGATGGCCACTGTTGTTAGCGCTTACGCCCCAACACTTGATGCACAGCAGGATGTAAAGGAGGCCTTCTATGCTGACCTTGACACAATTCTATCCAAAGTTCCCAAGGAGGATAAGCTAATCCTTCTTGGAGACTTTAATGCCAGAGTGGGGAGAAACCACGATCTATGGAGAGGCACGCTGGGGAGAGAAGGGGTTGGAAACACTAACTCCAATGGCTTATTGCTGCTAACCAAGTGCTCCGAATATGTCCTGGTCATCACCAACACACTTTTCCGCCAAAAGAACAAGTTCAAAACATCTTGGATGCATCCCCGCTCAAAACGCTGGCATCTCATTGACTTTGTCATTGTTCGCTCCCAAGACCGTCGAGATGTGCTCAGCACGAGAGCAATGATCAGTGCGGATGAATGCTGGACTGACCACCGCCTCATACGCTCCATCATGTCTATCCATCTGATGCGGAAAAGAAGACATCAGAAAGGACAGACCCGACGAAGGCTTAACATCGAGCGACTGGGAGACACCACCTACCAACAACAGTTGCAGGCAGCCATCAGTGCAGACTTGCTAGATCAGTATCCAGAGGATATTGAAAAGCATTGGGACACCCTCTCTGATACCATCATGAACTCCTGCAAAGCCATCCTCGGTCACAAAACGCGGAGGCATCAAGACTGGTATGATGAGAATGATACCGAAATCCAGCAGCTTATCAACACCAAGCGAAAAACTTTCATCACCTGGCAAAATGACATCAACTGCAGGGATAAAAGAGAAGCCCATGCCAAAGCGAAAGCAGCTGTCCAATCTCAGGTTAGGACACTGAAGAACCAGTGGTGGACACAAAAAGCCCTGGAAATCCAACAGCTTGCCGACTCTGGAGACACCAGGGGCTTCTTTGAAGCCACAAGAGCGGTATATGGCCCTAGCCAACGTTGCCTGACCCCCCTTCGCTCTAAGGATGGTCTCTCTCTGATGAAGGACAAGGAGGCAATAACACACAGATGGAAGGAGCATTATGAAGAGCTTCTAAACAGGGATACCACCCCTGAGTTTGAGGCCTTGGACCAACTCCCTCAACTGCCAATCATTGAGAGTATGGAAGAACCACCCAGTTTGGAGGAGGTACAGGATGCTATCAGGACAATGAAAAACAACAAGGCCCCTGGGCGAGATGGCATCCCAGCTGAGGTCCTGAAAGAAGGTGGGCCTGTGCTCCTTGAACATATCCATACCCTGCTTCTCAAAATATGGGATAAAGAGGAAATACCTGCACAGATGAGGGATGCCTTAGTTATCTCCCTCTATAAGAAGGGTGACAAGGCAGACTGTGGAAACTATCGGGGCATTTCCCTCCTTTCCACCATAGGGAAGGCATTAGCTAGGGTGCTGGCCAACAGACTCACCCCCCTGTCAGAAAGCACTCTTCCGGAGTCTCAGAGCGGATTCCGTCCTAACAGAGGCACTACAGATATGATCTTTGTTGCTCGTCAGTTGCAAGAAAAGTGCCGGGAACAGAATCAACCTCTATACATGGCCTTCATAGACCTTACCAAAGCCTTTGACTCAGTCAACCGTCGGGCCCTCTGGCTGGTCCTGGCAAAAATTGGCTGCCCTGGAAAATACATCAGAGTGTTGCGGCTGCTGCATGACAATATGTCTGCAACTGTATTGTCAGGCTCTGGGGATGAAACGGAACCCTTTTGGGTTGACACAGGAGTTAAGCAGGGATGTGTTATCGCGCCATCACTGTTCTCCATCTTCATTGCCGGCATTCTCCATCTTACAGGGAACCAGCTGCCACAGGGAGTCAAAATTATGTACAGGACTGATGGGCTTCTAAACATCAACAGGTTCAGGGCTAAAGGTCAAACCACCACTGAATCTGTCACAGAGCTGCAGTATGCAGACGACAATGCAATTGTAGCCCTCTCAGAAGAGGACCTACAGAGCACCCTGACTGCCTTCGCGAAAGCGTACAAACAGCTTGGTCTGGCCATAAACATCAAAAAGACTCAAATCAGCCATCACCTAACAGCAATACACCCCCAAACATCTCCATTGAAAACACCAGGTTGGAAAATGTGGACCACTTCCCATACCTAGGTAGCCTTCTGTCATCTAAAGCCACCATTGATGAAGAGGTACACCATCGCCTTAGCTGTGCCAGCGGGGCATACTCGAAACTGAAGAAAAGGGTCTTTGAGAACCGCGATCTCCAGTCGAAGACCAAAATCCTGGTCTATAAAGCAGTACTGCTCCCCACTCTCCTGTATGGGTCAGAAGCCTGGACCACATACAGTAGGCACTTGAAAGCGCTTGAGGCCTTCCATCAGAGGTACCTCAGGAGAATCCTTAGGATAACCTGGGAGGATCGACGGACAAACACCAGTGTCCTGGAGGAGGCTTGCGTCTCTACCATCACCGCCATCATCGCCCAATTCCAGCTCAGATGGACTGGCCATGTGATCCGGATGCCTGACTCCCGCCTCCCCAAACAAGTCCTCTACTCACAGCTTGTCCAAGGAAAACGCGCCCCAGGAGGCCAAAAGAGAAGGTACAAAGATAACATCAAAGACAACCTCAAGAAGTGCCACATATGCCTTAAGACCTGGGAGGCTACAGCAAGGAACAGGGCTGCCTGGAGGCAAGCTGTCCAAGATGGGGCTGCACAGTACAACAACGATCTCCACAGTGCTGCAGAGCAGAAGCGCAGACGAAGAAAAGAGACCACCTCCACTAAGAAGGTTCCACCAAAACCCACACTCACCATTGATGATCCATGCCCACATTGCACCAAAGTATGTGGGTCCAGGATTGGCCTCTTTGCCCATCTGAAGACCCATAAGGACCAAGAAGGAGGACAGACATACTCGACCACGAGTGTCCGCCGATGATGATGATATATATATATATGCATTGTGTCACCTGGTAATTATCCAACGAGCAAAATGCCTTCAGGCAAGTATCCTCCTTTGATAAATGGAAGTCAATGAGGAAGCTTGTGGAATGGATTAACATAATGAAAAAAGTCTGTGCTCTGTAACATTATGGCACCAGGGCAGATTGTTAGTTAAGGAAAGTGGTTCATTGTAAAATGAAGGTGTGTGATGATGGGCACATTTGGCACTAGGGTGTCAGCCCAAATACCTTGTTTGCTTATTATGTCATGCACCTGGGAAATTATGAATACCAATTTATTCTTGGCACCTTGTTCGTAAGTAGGTACTTAGTAAGTAATACAATAAGAAAATATGTGAAAAGACAGAATTGTAGTCTTTTTTGTGGGAGATAGGATAGGATAATGAAATGTCCTATCTGCTTTTGGAAGAAAGACTCCATAAACACATAATTTACAGCCATCTTTTTATTATTTTGTTTTTGTGGCAATCTGGCAATCTGGTCAGTTTTTCAGACAGTGCGTTTATATTCTTGACATTGCGACAATATTGCAAGCCTTATAGTGACCCAGTTCTGGTGAAATCATAGTCCGAGACTAAAAAGTCCCAGTGTGAAGATATGAAAAGGCAGTTTTTAGCAGTAACAATGATAGATGGAGGCTGGTTTGGAGACTAAACATAAACAACTAACCAATTGCTTTATCTAACCTGTTATGCATTATCCAAATTCACAATATACCACTAATCAACACCATATTAGGCTACCACTAACATGAACTTAACATCTGAGAATCCACCATCAGTAGGCTAAACATGTTGTTGGTGTCCTCAAACATATTAAAGGCCAGCCTAACGCACGTCATATACCATCACTGCTGATCACTGCTTACCCAGTCCTTACATTACCACAACATCCCTCGTTCAAGCCATTGTTTCCCATTCATTTGTCATCATATCACCGAAAATTGGAACGCATGTTCCTACAAGTAGTCTACAATGGTGGGCTAAAGCTATCCTTTCGATGAAGCTGTCAACCGCACTCGCAGACGTAGCAGAGGTGTTGTTGTGGGCTAGCTAGACATAGGCTAGGTTACTATCAGTTCGAATATACAACGAACTATATAACAATGACAAAAAAGAGGACACTGACCAAATAATGTAACCTATCACTCGTCCCAAAGATCTGCGCTCTGGAAATTGCCTATGTCGCCACAACGACGCTAAATGGCCTCGGTTACTCAGTGGCTCATCATCACAAGTTAACATGGATAAACTGTGTAGTTCCTGTTGACTAAAGACTTGAGTGATGTAGGGTTTAATATAACGATGTTGTCCGATTGACAGGGTGACATCGTGTGGTGTAATACATTACGGCCAGGACGTTAGAACATTTCTGCGTCAAAGTCACGCGAGTTCGTTACCCATGAGCGGAGACGTTTAACCCAATTTATGGTTCGTTTTGTGTTCTTTGTAGGCCTATATAGGCTAATATTTATTTTTCTCTCTCTCTATATATATAATATAGCCCTGTGTGTGTGTGTTAGCTTCATTATTTATTTGGCCGTTTGATCTCTCTTAGTAGTTTTAGTAGGCCTAATGATCTGACCTTTTGCAAAACATTGACGTGGTCCGCCTATGTCACGATTTGACATGATAACCATCTACCATGATCCGTTGTGTTAACTTGTTATCAATAATATACATTCCTATTATTATTATTTATATGAAGTTTAGTTGCCTGAGAGTTGAAGCAGCGATCGTATAGCTCAACAAGATAGGGCATATTCCGCTGATAGCCTTCACATTTGAGACTACTTATGACTTTGAGTTCAAGTCCCGTTTGGAACACTATTCTAATTCGGTTGCTTTTATGTGTTTGAGTGTTGGCAATAGTTTTCGACTTGTTACACATAATGATGTTTTCAGACACGGGTAACATGTGTTAGTAGAACTTTATTTACAAATAGAATGAAATGCACAACCATCAAATTGAACCAACTGAACTTAACTAACGAATCTGCAGCAGAGTCATCTGTGGTTGATCATCAAATTGAAAGTGGGTGCTACCGGGGTGGTTCCAGGTAGGCGTTCCTCACAAGTTAACACGATAACATTCTACCGTACAACACCGGTGAGGAGGTAATGTTGTTCTAGCGAGGAGTGATTATGCGCCATTAAACGGAGAGATTCAGTCTCATCCAAAGAGTATTACTTCTCATTGTGTGTTCTTAAGAAAGCCCTAAGCCTAAGCACGGCGACCAAGCTTTGATAAAACAGCGAGTTCTCCCTTCGCGCGCGTGTTTGTTTGTGTGCGTGTGCGTGCGTGTGTACGGCGGGTTTTAACACACCAAGGTGGACCTGTACCGTATTTGCTGACTGGTGTAAAAGTGTATAAACAAATCATCCATTTGAGATACAAAACCTAGTGGTGTGGCTATAGCCTAAGCACGGCGACCAAGCTTTGATAAATATAGCGTGTCCTCCCGTGTTTCAGCCGGGTCGCTGTAGCGCGGCTATTGGAAAATAAATAACGCGAGTGCGCGCGCGCATGGGTTTTAACACACCACCGTGGACCTGTATTTGAGATTCAAAACGGCGAATCTTACCAGAAGCAGTTCCCGTGTACCGCCGCCATCTCTTTCCCGTGTACCGCGGCCATCATAAAGCAATGTTTTCCTGTGTACCGTGATCAACGCGGAAGAGCAGATCGGCGGTGACCAATAGGAGTCCTCTTGTATCCGCCGTCCAATCAGACGAGCGATATCTGTAGAGTTTGCCTGACAACAGCCTCGCGCCAGTTAAACTGACTAACCAACCGTAATTAGATCACGCACACACACCTGCGCGCGATAGCCCCCAGGCTGAGGCTGAATGAAACGTTGAGAAAATAGCGCTTTTCTGCCTCTGCGCTGGTCTCACATTTGGGCTTATTCTGACAAAACGGTAGCACGTATCAGAAAAAAAACAAGACCATCATCACTGTAAGGACTTCCTGAATGATTTGGTGTTTCTAAAGTGTTTCTACAGTAGATATTGTGGACACACTTGCAAGTTTAATGGAGTTAATGAGGAGAAGAGACAGACTGGCCGCACTTACAGGCTGCTAATTCAAATTCTGTAAGTCTCTGATTATTTGAGCCACATTTGGAAAAAATCATGTGTGTAAAGTGTAAATTGTGGCCAGGAGCAGCGTAGAAAGAGAAAAAAATCTGGATTAATTTTGGGCTCTCTCCCACTCTAACCTGCACTCTGACACGAACATTCCTCGCAATACACACCCATTATAATCTCATAATTTCTCCCAAAATGATCATGGTCATTGATCAGTGATTGATTAAAAACGATATGACGTATCAAAACGTGGAATAGTACACCAAATACACAAGACTTGTGTCTACTGTTTAAAGGTTAAATTGAGTTTCTAGGTGAAAGTATGCCGGAGCAGCAGACAGCAGTAGGCAGTACGAAAAGTCTTCGTTTTTTTACCTCCTCCCATTCATTCTCTATGGGACTTTTTCCGCTGTTTTTCGCGACTTACGTCGCGAAAAATTCGTATTATTTTAAGAAATTCAATAGCACACCGATCCCGATGAAGATGCACATTTTGATATATCATTTGTCCTACAACTCGAAGAGTTGTAGGACTAGTAGCGAATCGAAAATGTGTCCGGAAGAGGAATAATAAGAAAAAATCCACAGTATAACAATAGTGGTCCCTTCAGCTTTAGCTGTAGGGACCAGTGCTCGGTGCGATGGCCCCGTGGCACTAATGATACTAAATGATACTAAAGATAATGCTGCATCTCTCGGTTTCATTAAAACAAAGTATTATGTCGCTATCATTTTCCGTTCCGGTGATAGACGCGAAAGACTCCAGCAATATCCCGACTTCTGAAAGATGTAACACACGTTAACCTGTAGGCTGCCTTAAACCTGGGTTTGCTCAGTGAGCACAACCGTATAATAAACGTTTAATGTGTAGCCTATAGTGTAGCCGTAATGAATTCAATATGTACGACTTTATTCTCGTAATTTAATGAAAAAAAAAATCTTAATGTGGCCCTAATACTC
The DNA here is from genome assembly GCA_030340625.1 of Merluccius polli. Taxonomy (NCBI): domain Eukaryota; kingdom Metazoa; phylum Chordata; class Actinopteri; order Gadiformes; family Merlucciidae; genus Merluccius; species Merluccius polli. Next base: position 201,475 of record JAOPHQ010003696.1, on the reverse strand, counting down.
CGTCGTGTACTGTTTTCTCGATCGCTCTGCCCTGTCAAATGATATGCAGGGGTTTGTTTACTAGTTCTGCCATCGGAGAACGCTTTGTCTTTTGCCACCCGGAAGAACGTATATTGTTGTTGTGACGTTGTGGTGATTTGTCGTGTTGATAACAGACATCTTATATCATGAATGTATCTAATGGATGTATATAGTAACATATGAATAAGATCTCTATAGTTGATAACGCACTAGAGGGATCACTCGCCTCTGATTATCAGGTGGGCACACAGAAGGATGCGTACTGCAGACTCATGGGTTCAAACCGTTTAATCCACGGGGAAGAAAGCACAGAAAATGCAAAGGCAAAAGTACAAAAGCGCTGGGCAAAAAACGATGAAATGAGACCTTTAAAGAACTTATCAACTCACATACAGTGGGGGCTGGTGAATTTTATTTTAGGGGGGGCTGAAAGTTTGTAAACCAAACCCCTGTAGGGGGGTCTGTCGTCCCCCAGAAGATTTTTTTGTGATTTTCACATACAAACGAAGCATTCTGGTGCATTCTGACAAACTAATAAAGATAAAATACAACATTTCCTTACAAAGACGAATGGAGCTGGGGAACTAAGTTTTAACTTAATTTATTTGCCTTGTAGAATTCAGCAAGATTAAAAGTGCAAATAGATCAATAATAATTGGGAATTATACACAAGTTAACATTCTCTCTCTGTCCGTGTGTTTGTGAGAGAGAGAGAGAGAGAGAGAGAGAGAGAGAGAGAGAGAGAGAGAGAGAGAGAGAGAGAGAGAGAGAGAGAATGTGATTCTAAAATGGGTGAGTGTGTTACGGCCAATCTATTGTGTTGGTAACTTCACTCATAAATCTATCTACCGTCAAGTATGCATTTAGACAAATACGATAAAATATCAATATAATATGTGCAACCTTTTGTGTGGTTGTTCAAGACACACTGAAGGCATGATGGCCGACTGACGAAAAAATTGAGTTTCCCTAAGTGAAATAATCATACATCGTTCATCCTCATTGAGTCTCTGCTAGCCATCTTGTCTCTTTTCTGGAACTCGTTACAGCTGTGGCACGAATGCTTGCTGATGGACGTGATTGATTCGATGAATTGTCCAATCAAGCTAAGACAAGGCTAACGCCATTGTTCTGGGTGCACAGAGCTGCGACCTAGAATTGAGTTTTCTGTATGTTACGTATTACGTATATTACGGCGGCAAATTTTGAGGGAAACATGACATTCCACTGTGCAGGACCCAAGACAAAGGAGACAGAGCACAACATGACAATTGACCATACACATGTATGCCTTTTTTAAGGTCAAGCCAGAGTAACATGTCTGGGGTCCAAGTGGCCATTGAAGGGTTCATTCAGGTGGCTGAGGCTCTCCCTACTGTGGCAGCAGAGATGAGGGAAGCGGGGCGCATGCGAGACAGGCTCACCAGGCAGCAGATGGAGATCTTGAAGGCCACTTTCCAATGTCTCATATGTCGATGTAAGTACAACTTGAAGCAAATGTCTGCACTTTGACTTTGCAACCACTTAGCACATTTTGTCTCCAGTTTACAATACAACTTGAAAGAACCACATTCATTGTAGGAGTTTATTTGGAGAAAGTGAATTCCCTGTTCACAGACTTGGACAACCAGAATCCTTTGTGCTACATTGCTTCCTCAACTCCAGCCTGCTCAACTATAAAATATAATATAAAATATGAAAACAATAAGTTTAAAAAATGCAATCTACACACAACACACATCATGGGCCCTTTCTTACACACCGGCACAGAGCGGCGTCAAGTGCGACACAAGTGTCTTTGCTAGTTTCAGACCGATGCAGTTCTCGCTTTCCCGCCCTGCGCCCACGTTGTGTAAATAGCAAATGCACTTGCACTCCTCTGTGCGTCCATGGGTGTGTTAGTCTGAAAATGAGGCGTGTTCATGCATGTTGTTGCCGTATTGCTATCTTGAGGCAACTGAAACCAATTGCGCCATTGACCAACAGAAACCTGGTCGAAAGTCAATGGCATGGTGTTTCACTATTAGTTTAAGGGTGCGTTATACGCGAGTAATGTGCGCCTATAGGCGGGTGCACAATGCTTGTACACTCATGAGTGTACGAGCATTGTGCACCCGCCTATAGACTGGTGCGTGTACAGGGAGGCGCAGCAGCACACACATGCAAACTATTAAAAATAAAGGTAACCCTTCCTTTTACAGTCCGGTAATTACCAGCTAATTACCTGGTAATAAGATGTATTTACTAAGTAATAACCAGGTAATTACCTTGTAATTACCAAGTACTTACAGGTAATTACCAAGTACTTACCAGGTAATTACCAAGTATTTACATTACATATTTACCTGGTAACTACCACTTATTTACCTGGTAGTTACCTGATATTTACCTGGTAACTACCACTTATTTACCTGGTAGTTACCTGATATTTACCTGGTAAATACCACTTATTTACCTGGTAGTTACCTGATATTTACCTGGTAACTACCACTTATTTACCTGGTAGTTACCTGATATTTACCTGGTAACTACCACTTATTTACCTGGTAGTTACCTGATATTTACCTGGTAAATACCAACAAGTTACCCAGTATTTACTAGATATATACTGGAAACTACCAGGTATTTATCCAGGAATTATAGATTATGTATTACCAATCAACCTGTGTAGTGACAGTGAGGGTAGTAATGACTCTGATATTTACCTGGTAATTACCCAGTATTTACTTGATAACTTGCAACTATTTACTAAGTAATTACTTTCTAATTACCCAGTAGTTACAATTTACCCAATAACCCCCATGTATTTATGCAGATATTAACTGGTATTTACCCAGTAATTACAAATGTGTACCACGTACATTCCAAAACATTATCAGGTAAAACCCTGTGAAGTACTGTAAAAGGAAGTGTGGTTTGTTTCAATGATATTACCATATACTTTCCTGGTAACTGTAGATTATAATCCTCTAGTTTTGAACATGGTATCTGGCAAAAACTCCCATACCTCCCTGATAATTATCGGGTAATTATCAGGGTGATAGAGTTTTACAGAGTAGTTACCCTGTAAGGAAGGTGGAACTGTACTGTAAAAGGAAGCGTGGTTTGTTTCAATGATATTACCATATACTTTCCTGGTAATTGTAGATTATAATCATCTACCACCCATTAGGGTGTGTAGTTTTGAACATGGTATCTGGCAAAAATTCCCATATCTCCCTGATAATTATCAGGGTGATATCGGAGTTTTACAGAGTAGTTACCTGTAAGAAAGGTGGAACTGTACTGTAAAATGAAGCGTGGTTTGTTTCAATGATATTACTGTAGCTCCCAAGTAGTACACACGAGGCCAGAGGTCTTTGTTAGAAAACAGGATTTATTTTCCAGGTCAAACCAACCCGTGAGAAATGGGTTTAAAGAGAAAAATAATTCAAATCAATAAATACAATTGACAATATGCAAATGTCCGTTTTTTCAGCAGCACAACAGGTGTTACATTTACACCAAAAACCACTACACACACCTCACATACAGTCCACCAAGGGCGTAGATTTGCGTGGGGACCGAAGGACATGTCCCCACCAATATTCAATAACGACTGAAATGTCCCCACCAATATTGAGGCAAACGGAAAAAAGCGCCTTGCGCGTTACACAAAGGGTTAAATAAATTTCGACGTCCGTAATCTAGGTACCGCCTCCAAAAATACGTCTTGAGGGTCTGGTCTGGTCAGGTCTGTTTTTTTATTGGCTTAGCTCCCTGTATCAAACTATATAGGCTACTCCCCCTCAACACTGCCTGTATACTGACGATTCCCAATACCTTAGAGGCGCGTTCACTAAACCTTACCACTGTAGGCCTACTTTAGCCAATCGTAGGGTAGGGGCTGGTCTTGGGTTTTGGCCAATCAGATTAATTCAGCAGTCACTCCACGTGCGAATGTGATGGATACAATTCTAAATGTACGTGTCCGCATCACTGTCGGATGCTCAGCAGTGATTTCCAGAATTTTCTGTGAGATATCGGACACCATATCATTGGTAAAACAAAGTACTTTGGTGTTTTTGCTGAAAAAGTGTTTTGTCTTATTCACAGCTCCGTCACCCACTATCAGCGTTTGTGGCCCAGTGGTTAGCTCTTTCTGCAGCCTTTTAGTATATGATTTAGCCTCGTACCTTTCTCCGGTGCTGGAAGATGACCTTTCTTTTGGGGAGCCAGGGTCTTGTAAAAGTGGAGCAAATCTGTTCTCTAGTAGAATCCCTTTGTCTTTGGTCGGTTTGCTCTTGCTTTTTGTTTTAGCCACATTCCACGGCTGTTTTCTCCTTGGTACTGGGGTTGAAGAGTCCCTCCTGTGTGACGGCAGTGCAGGCCACTCAGTATCATCACAAGTCTCCAGGTGCTGGGTTCTGCCTGTTAACCGTCTTCCCATATCTGAGGGAGGCGATTTATCTTTCCATGAATTATGCTTTGGCTCCTTTCCGCTGATTTGGGTCATCGGTAGAGTGGTTTCATTCCCATATTGACCATTTACCTCCACGTTGACTTCGAGTCGCTGAATTTTCGTCTCCAGTACTGCTATCTTCTGGAGAAGTTTGTGGTAGTCAGCCGTGGAAAAGGGAGGCATCTCATCGTAGCTAATTAGAGGCATCTTGTTGCTAATTAGCTTAGCTTAGCTGAGCTCCACAAACCCAGTCAATATAGTGCAGGCTTATGCTGCTGATAGGCCACACTCACAAAGTAAAAAGGGTTTAAATAATAGTGGTAGCCTTCAGATACTTTCCTAAATTAAGCTCCCAGTGATTTAAAAGTATCCAGGACCCGCTTTCCATACAGTTTGTAGCAAAAGGACAGGAAAAAAAGAAAAGTAAGAAAGTAAGAGCGGAGAGCGAGAGCGAAGCGTCTACTAGCTTCAGTGTCCTTGAAGTCCTATTATTATCCTAGTTTCATTGATTGATGGAAGTGACACGTGTAAATAGAACAGGAAGAAGAGAGAGATTAGTGAATAAAATACTAAAGTTCCACCTTTCTTACAGGTAACTACTCTGTAAAACTCTGATATCACCCCGATAATTGTCAGGGAGATATGGGAGTTTTTGCCAGATACCATGTTCAAAACTACACACCCTAATGGGTGGTAGATGATTATAATCTACAATTACCAGGAAAGTATATGGTAATATCATTGAAACAAACCACACTTCCTTTTACAGTACAATTCCACCTTCCTTACAGGGTAACTACTCTGTAAAACTCTGATATCACCCCGATAATTACCCGATAATTATCAGGGCGGTATGGGAGGTTTTGCCAGATACCATGTTCAAAACTAGAGGATTATAATCTACAGTTACCAGGAAAGTATATGGTAATATCATTGAAACAAACCATGCTTCCTTTTACAGTACAGTTCCACCTTCCTTACAGGGTAATTCACAGGGTTTTACCTGATAATGTTTTGGAATGTACGTGGTACACATTTGTAATTACTGGGTAAATACCAGTTAATATCTGCATAAATACATGGGGGTTATTGGGTAAATTGTAACTACTGGGTAATTAGAAAGTAATTACTTAGTAAATAGTTGCAAGTTATCAAGTAAATACTGGGTAATTACCAGGTAAATATCAGAGTCATTACTACCCTCACTGTCACTACACAGGTTGATTGGTAATACATAATCTATAATTCCTGGATAAATACCTGGTAGTTTCCAGTATATATCTAGTAAATACTGAGTAACTTGTTGGTATTTACCAGGTAAATATCAGGTAACTACCAGGTAAATAAGTGGTAGTTACCAGGTAAATATCAGGCAGACCCGGCGTCATGGGGGGGCCTTAGGGTGCCTGGCCCGCCCTCGGAGTCAGTTGGGACCGCCCTGGACGGACGAGCCAAAAAAAAAAAAAAAAAAACATTGCATAGGCTACTACCATGATTACAATTTGTACAAATGTCCAACATAGATGATTAATAACAATATTGATAAACACACTGTGCTTTATCTGATTTTTACTAAAATAATTGTGAATGGTTCGATTGGTTCATGAAATACGGAAACGTAAAACGGAAATGATGTGTAGAGTGTTGACAGCCTACTGGCAGCGATTGTCTAATAGAGCTAATGGACTGTGAGAGTGAGAAGTGAAAACTATATAAAAAAAACTATATAAAAAAACTATATAAAAACTATACGTAAATTATTTACGTATATCCGGCGTATATCCATATTTTTATTTACGGTAAATAAAAATATGGATATACGCCGTTTCCTCAATCCAGGAGCCCCGCCGTCCACCGGACATTTTAATATGAAAACTATTATAGATACTACTGAAGACAAATGGTTATGTTGTTTTAAAAAAAGTCAGAAAGCAGAGTATTGAGAAGAAGCTGAGGTGAGTTTGAGTTTGGGGGGGGGGGGGGGGGGGGGGGTGCGCTGTCCTCGGATGGATGCGGGTCGTCCGTCCGTTAACGTCAGCCGCGTTGCCGCAGACGCACTAGACCGGGACGCGGTGCGCGCGGGGTTTTTATACCGGACGGCCCGGCATGAGACATGAGAAGATTGCTCTTGCCTGAGCCTCTTTCCTTCTCAAAGTAGGCCTACGTTAGAATTGCATATTGAACAGTTAACATTTTTGCAAATATCCCGGGGTAGAAACCCCCGATTAAATAGGACTTTACACTTCTGGCCTAAAAAAAAAAGTGCCCCCCTCAGAACAATGCAAGGCCCCTCCGCAAATATGTGTCTGGCGCCGGGTCTGATATCAGGTAACTACCAGGTAAATAAGTGGTATTTACCAGGTAAATATCAGGTAACTACCAGGTAAATAAGTGGTATTTACCAGGTAAATATCAGGTAACTACCAGGTAAATAAGTGGTATTTACCAGGTAAATATCAGGTAACTACCAGGTAAATAAGTGGTAGTTACCAGGTAAATATCAGGTAACTACCAGGTAAATAAGTGGTAGTTACCAGGTAAATATGTAATGTAAATACTTGGTAATTACCTGGTAAGTACTTGGTAATTACCTGGTAAGTACTTGGTAATTACAAGGTAATTACATTTAATTACCTGGTTATTACTTAGTAAATACATCTTATTACCAGGTAATTAGCTGGTAATTACCGGACTGTAAAAGGAAGGGTTACCAAAATAAAAAAAGATTACAATGTGAAAGATTGAATTGTGTACATCAAGATATTTCTTAAAAAATACATGTTATAATGTCCACAAACCTCCTGCTCCTGCCAATTGGGTCCGGCCTGAGGATCTTCAGCCAGCGGAGCTGCATGACATTTACAGTTCATTTATAGAATGACTATTGCTAAAATTAATACATTATTTTTGCAAGAAGCCTGCGTGTTTTGTACACATTGTACTGCTCCTGCGATGGTCTGCAACGCTTTCACTTCGCGCCTCCTCACCTAAAGATCATTCCTTCTTCCTGCCTGGCAAATCTTTCTTTAAAGGGAATAGGAGATGACACTGATTGGTTTATTGCATGTTAAGCCCACAACACACCCATGATTAATGAAGAGATTAAGTACAACCATTTTGGACCATGCGCCTGGCGCTGCGACCATTTTTCTGCCGTTAAACTAGCAAAAGTGGATTGGGAAACCCCCTATATGCACCTGCGCCGCACTTCAGACCATGCATTTCAGATCGTTAAAATAGGGCCCCCTGTGTCTGAGATCAGAGCGATACAGCTGCTACAGTTAGCCTACGGGTTAATTTAGGCTATGCAAGCTAGTTAGACAGGTTAGCAATTGCTAAACATTATGCTGTGCTGGTCCAACTTGTGTTTCAAGTTGAGCTTCCAGTGCTACAAATGTTTTCAAATCTTACTTCAGTATAATGATTACTGCTAAAGAATTTGGACTACACATTTTTAGTTTCAGATAATAAGAACCCTGCATTTCAGTGTTGATTTTAATTTCATATTTTCTCTTGCAGTGGTAGTGCTTACCTTGCTGTGGGGGCACACCACTGTTAAATGAATACAGAGGAAACACTGAGTCAAAGGATTTACACAACAATTTACACAGTACATCTTACACAGATCATACACAGTAGAGTGTATGATCTGGCCCTTCAGTTGGACAGCCTGTCATCTCTTCCACAGCTCTGGAATCAGCGGATGCTCAAGTGGCAGATACTAATGGTGGCAGTTGTCAGCGTCTATCGCTTGTGGTTGCAGTTTAATTCTTCTGTGTCTGAATGTATCTGTGCTAGTAGATATCTATGTTTTGTGCATAGATTGATATGCATTGCACGTCGTGCATGTGTGAGTATTTTTGTGAGCGAGTGTGTGTGTGTGTGTGTGTGTGTGCGCGTGTGTGTGTGGCGTGCACACATGCACAGAGGAGACGAGGGTCGTGCAGAAAAGGTTTATTATATCCCAAATGAATAGGGCCAAAAGCAGGGCAAGCCTGGAATCTGAGGAAGCCAAGTCACATGATCAGGAGCTGGACTTAGAAGTAATTTGATTCTCTTAAAGCACACTACAGGCATCCCTCATTAACCAAGCCACTTAGCAAGTGCCTTGGTTAATACAAGTGCCTTTGGGGCACATACTTAGCAGAAGCCTCGGGGCACCCAGGCGCGCCTCAGGGTGCAACTGGGTTCCACATTGAAACCCCCTCCTCCTCTTTTCATCACACTTACCTCCGCCCACCACAAGAGCATGTGGTTGTGAATCAATATGTCAATATGCAAGCTGGCACTTGAATGGGTCTATCACTACCTACGTCAGAGCTGTTAGACTAAATTTTCACCATTAGCTCATTATCCTTTATGCTGGCCACTTGAGATGCAGAGTAAAGCCGGCTGCAAAGGTGCACCTCAAATGTCAGCATCCACATGTAAGTGTGCACTGGGTGCATTCACATATCTGTATTCACTGTGTTATACTCCTGGACATTGAACTGTTTTATCATACAAATGTTTTATCTTATACAAATAATAACATAACAACACTGACACACTGAGGGAGAACAGAGGTGAAAATAAGAAAAAAAATCATCCTTTCAGGTTTTATAGCTTATCCTATTCAGCACATTAAAGTATTTTGGATGTGATTTTCACCCTTTGGTTGCGTACACAGCAGTGCAGCTGCATGTATGTGCATTTGAATATTTTCCAATTTATATTGATATGTGTCTTGCTATTGGTGTAACGGGATAAGAGAGAGGCTAAAGTAGAGCAAGAAAAGTGGAAAGGCACGAAAGTCAAAGGTCCGTGTCGACACGGTCTCGTTGCCAAGTGTCAAGACTGTAGTCAGAGGTCCTTGTTCACGCCACAATGAGGAGTCCATATCATGTGGTAGAAAGGTCAGGAACGCTTGCTTCCTAACAACCCCACATGGCACTCTGGAGAACCCTGGGCCTGGCTGTTGCACATGCATGCACAGCCTAACTCCCATGCAGTGTACACAAATAAAAAGACAGATACTAATAGATGACACGCAGCCTTGTGTGGGTGCAATTCTTCTTTTCCAGGTTGACAAAAAATACATCAACTATATTATGTTTTGTTTGGCTACATTCATTTAAAAACAATGGCGGACCAACAAACATGGTTTTCCATGATTTTATTATGTCTTAGGACAAATTCAAGTCAATTTATTGATCCAAAGTTCTGGCCAGACACATAATATATGTATCTATACTATATTGATACCTATAGGATGGCACTGTTACAAGTTTGAGTAATTTCCTTTTAACCATTTCCTCATATTCCTCATATATCTCTTCCCCATTGCTTTCCTTAGATGAACCACCCTAATCCCTCAAACCACAAAAGCCCAAATATGGAAACATTAATAACATGTTCCAAATATTCACTTTGCATATATTGCCGGCTGGGCAGGGCCTTGCTGTGGCCACATATTTTTTCATTATTTAATTTTCTATATTTTTAAATTAAAACATGGTTCCACAAGGCCGTCATTTATGACCTTATTAGCCTCCTTCCACCTCACCCACCCCATAACGCCCAGTGGAATTACTACTGCATTAGCATCACCCTGAGCCCATGCAACTTAATTACTCTCTTTTTTCATTACTCTGTTCAGTTTTCCTCTCACAGGTATCTTCACCAGAGTTAATTGAATATGTCAAAATCAGGGTGTCTGGCATTTGTTCCAGTGATATGTTGTCGACAGAAATATGCTTCACATATGCATTTTAGAAAAAAAGTACATTTCATGGGTTGACTTTTGCAGATGTAGCTTTCTCAAGAGCAAGTGGAGCATTTGGCAGTGCAGTTCAATTAGGAAGACTTTCAAATGGTTTATTTTAGCTAAAAATGAACTGAAAATGAATGAAGTCCATTGCAAAACCTTGGTTGCTTTACATTTCTTTTCAGTATATTATGTTCTTCCAAGTTGTGTTCTTCACCTTACCACATTGGTTATGTTCTGGTTTGCTGTCTTTATGCATTAGCTTAGGGGTTAGGGTTAGGGTTACTATAGTTACTTACATATGCTGTACTTATACCACAGATAATACATACAATGTAGTTATTTGGAGCATAATACATTTGTTTCTTAAAGTTGTATGAAGTTGTATCACATTGTTTGATTGTTCTCAACAGTTGATTACTGCCATGAGACCAAATGTAATTACTTTTTGTAATTAATTACATTTAGCTGAAACAGAGATGCAAGTGCTATTGTGTACATTTGCAAATATTTTTAATGTTGGAAAGCAATGCATGAACAATGACGGGGGCTATTATGTGGGGCTATTTGTGGTATTTTGTTCACTGTTCCATAGCATAGTATGCCCGTCCCAGACTGCTTGTCTGTCAGTCTTCAAGTACAAAGGCTTGGCACTATTAGCGTAACTCCCACTACGCAACTTTCAAAAGCTATACAGTAATGATATACCAGCGTAGCTGACACCCTTCTAGTATCCTAGGCATGTGTGTACTATGCACACCTGCGACAGGTTTGTGGCATATGCTATTTTTACTGCTGTTTATGCTGCCTATGCTGCCTGCGCTCTCTATGTTAAGGTTGGCTGGCCCTCTCTATCTCTTAGGCACAGTTACCACTGGCACTTGTTTGTTTTTAAAGCCGTTAGTGGTAAACTTCCCCCCTATATCTCCTCCCTATTGCAGTGGAATCTTGGTTCTTACCAAACCAGATCCAACTCTCAGGGTTCCTAATGCGCGTTCTGATCTTGGCAAAACTGCCTTCTTCATTGATGCACCTAGCACATGGAACGCTCTGCAACAAACACTAAAAGTAGAGGTACTCCCATCTGCTACTGTTTTTAAATGCTTACTATTGAATCTCTGCTCGTCAAATTGCAACTGTTTTTAGTTTATCTACTTATTTTATCTACTTAATTGTTGTTGTTTTTTTTTGTTCTATTTTGTTTTTTTATGCTTGTCCTTTTGATGTAAAATCGTCGTCATTGAAAATGAGGGAAACCTCAATGCCTTACGAGTGTAAATAAATGTTTGAAATGAAATGAAATATATATATAGAGGGCATAGATTCATTTTCTTGATCTAGATTAATCTCACTGTAATCTTGGAATTAATCTAGATTAATCTAGATTAAAATGGTTCATTTGAATTCATTCATAATATGTGTGTGCTACCTAAATAATGACTAAAAATAAGTCTTTGAGACGGGTTTCTCAAGCCAGGTGGCGCATTAGACCAGGGGATCATCTTCTGTTTCCAAAATGCATCACAAACTGCTTGAGAAAGCTGTTCTACTATGATAATTGGTGATGAAAATAAATAATGTTCAATAAGATGAACTTGTGTTTACTAACTGTTTATTCAGTTAAACATGAATTTTGAACTGTAGGCCTACATAAGAGGTCATGATGAACGGTTTACAGTCAGTAGCTTTGTGTCAATCAGTCCAAGCTCTATTTCTCCTTCTTCCACCAGTCACTCAGGCAGACCAGCTTGTTCACATTTTCTGGGGTCCGTTTCACAAAGCAGGTTTAGTGTAAACCCTGGGTTTATTAACCCTGAAATGAGGGAAACGCTGAGTTTTCCGTTTCACAAAGGGAGATAACTCAAACCAGAGAAAGAGGGGCAACTCTAGCCTGTTTCACAGAGAGAGATAACTTACGCTCTCGGTCAGTTACCGTAGTAACAGACTCTATGAACCTAACCTGGTCGGGACCAGGTTTTACTGTGTGAACATAGAGTTTCAATCTGTCTCCGCCCTCTTTCAGCCACACACGCCATTTGATTTCCTCATTCATTCAGTCAGCAGGCGAGTTTTGGCATAGCCGTCTGTCAAAAAAAGCCGACTAGCACTGACTCTGATTTTCAGAGTCAGTGCTAGTCGGCTTTTTCAGAAGTCCATTAGGCACAGTAGGAGACGACTTTTTTCACGAACATGTCCTTTTGACCAGCGCTCGAAGTGGAAAAAAATAAGTGCCGGTAGCCTACTCCCTTATTCACATATAAGTGACGGGGGGGGGGGGGTGCGCGCGATATTAACCCACCCCGGACCTACGACCGACGGGGGGGGGGGGGGGGGGCGATCGTAACCCACCGTGGACCTACGACCGACGGGGGGGGGGGGGGCGCCACTCCGGTAGATCCGCCCCTGGTTAGGGCAAAGTAGAGTACCGGCAGCCTGTGACAAGTGCCGGTACACAAGAAAAAGTGCCGGTACGCTAAAGGGTAAAATGTAGAAGTGCCGGTAGGCGTACCGGTGAGTATCGGCCCACTTCGAGCACTGCTTTTGACAACGATCCCGTGGATGGAAGGTGCAGCATTACTGCGCAGAGAATTAAATATTCGTCGGGAGAGGGTTATCAGACCATAGATGTAGGCTAGCCTTTCCAGACAATTATCATTTCCAGACAATTATCTTTTTCAGCGGTACCGTTTCACGTCACAGTCCATCATTTACATACGCAACCTAATCCGTCCTTACATGTGCAACATTACCAACCGTAGTCTCTCACATCCCAGCAGATATTGTGTGTTGCACTGCGTTTCTTTGCAAATGTTTTTTGTACAATGTCGGAGATGTAGAGGCAACTGTATACAGTCAAATAGCCACTTAATATTTACTTTACAGTGTAAAACATGATCAAAATGATCATGCCGAGGTCTTATCTGTTTGAACAATGTCATCTTAAGCTGCTGCCAAGTGCGCTTCTCCCCCGCGGGATTGCACCTAAATGAAATAAATAAATAGTTACCATTCAAGCAGTTTTCCTCTGTAATATTATTGTGATCGCAAAGGACTCCATTTAAACTTACGCGGCAGTGTTGCACTTCTTTCTAAAAATGTGTTGAAACTCGCCATATGAGCGCATTAGGATTTCCAATTCGAGGTTGGTGAAAAACGTAGCCCTCCACTTTCCCGTTGCCATGGTGACTCGTCGAATCGGGGCTCCATTGATGCTGGCTTTTTGTAGTTGTGGTGCACGCGCTTAACCCTAGGTGGAACTCCTCTGAGTTGATCAAATTAACTCAAAACCGGTGTTGTGGAACCGAAAACCCAGAGTTTTCTATCTCAGTGAAGATCAACTCAGCGTTTAGGATTAAACTCAGAGGTTGATGAACCTGCTTTGTGAAACGGACCCCTGGTGACAAACTAGATCTCCTCTTCTGCACAATATGGCCTGCTAAAGAAAAAAGTCTCTCGCATGGGACAGTTGTGGCAGGAGTCCCCAAGTATTTACGGGCAATGTGGGCCATCTTATCATAGACAGCAGTGTGCTCCGACCACCACTTCAGTGGACACTGATAAAGGTGAAAGTCCACCGGGGACGTAAGCGCCGCGGAACGGATGCGCCACAAATTGTTGTCGTTTATAACTGACTTTGTCTATAGGCTACAGCACAACACATTAGGACATAACAACAATAAACAACACTAAATACAATTAAACCAGACAAAAAAGAAAACATTTACTATACAGCCTACCAACTCATGGTAGAAGCACAAAAATCTAGGAAAAATGACCAAATCAACAGCAAATCAACTTCTGACAGACAAAGCAACTGCAAGTCAACTTCGGAAAGGCAAAGTAACCTTTTATTTGTTTGTTCTATTTTGACATCCACAAATTCTCAATCCATTCAAATCTCCTGATTCTCGCGTGGTCTTGTAGTTCTCGCGTGGTCCTGCGAATCCAGCCGCCTCGCAGCGCTGCGCTGTGCGCCCGGTGGGGATTGACGCCGGGCAAAGGACACCGCCGTTCCGCGGCGCTTACGTCCCCGGTGGAAATCCGGTATAGACTCAGCTCCCAACCCAACTTTGAGAATAGATTAACGGCGATATTTTTTTTATCATCCGATAAGTGTCTCGCGTTATCGCAGCACGTTAACGCCGATAACGGCCCACCACTAATATATATATATATATACTGTATATATAATAAAAATTGCCAGGCCAGCTATTGCCAGGCCAGCTATTTGGAACTTGATATGATCCAGACATTACTATTTCCAAATGGCTCTGACCTGACATAAAAAGCAAGGGGGATGAATAAAGTAGGGTTCATTCAATCAATGTCTACTAGCTTTATACGTTTTAGGTGGTAAGATAGTAGATAAGCTGCACAAAAGTATTACCAGAACAACCTTAAAGTATATTTGCGTCTCTCTCTTGCCATAATAAACTTTTGTTAAATAACTAAAAGTTTTCAAAATCATATGTTAAACCACACAAAAGATAAAATCGCACAAAATCGTTACATATTGTAACACAATATTTACGCAATAAAATGCATATCGGCACTCAAAAACCACCCCCTATTTGGCACACAATTGCAATGTCGAAACGGTTTTACCTGGATAATGTTTTTCTCACATCAGAAATCAACAATTTCAGGTTTGTATTTGCAGTGATGGGCAGTAGCGTCGCTACTTGTAGCGACGCTACTAGCTTAACTGCATTTGTCAGTAGCTGGTCAGTAACGTCGCTATTTACAAAACCAAGTAACTTTTCAGTAGCTAAGCTCTTTTATTGATCAAGTAGCGCGGTAGCGTCCTCGAAAGCTACTTTCTCCTGGACATTTCTGATGTTCATACAACAGCGTTTCCTTGCAGCCATCAACACACACAAGAAGAAGACGTTTGAAGATGTTTGTGTGTCCACGACAACAAGCCGGGTACAAGCGCATGCGTAGGCTTTGGTGACGACACGCACGCACACACACACACACACGCACTCACACAGAGCCACTGGAGGGGAAAGACAGGATGGCAGAGAGCCCAAGTGCCGAAGGGTCTGAACCTGAACATGATCATTTGGCACCATGGCCATACCTTCAAAAGTACGTCACTTTAGTCGAGACAAGTGAGAAGAAATATATTTTCAGATGCCTTCTTTGTAATCCAAAGAAAAGGTTCCTGTCGACGTCAAAGACATCCAACACAAACATACGAACACACGTTAAGGTGAATTTCACTTCTACCGTTTTTTCCATTTTGCAGCAATGAATGAATAATCAATAATTTGTAAACTAAACTCGTGCCTTTGTCCTATCCAGGGTCATTGCTATCATTTTTCCTTACCTTATTTATTTTATTTACAATTTCAAAAGGCATTCTCATGTAACTAGAGCTAAAAATGTGTTCTGATTTGTCTTTGTGTTTTGGGCTATTGTTCAATAAATATCTAAACATATTTTAGCCTTTACCTGACTGATAACTTTATCTGTTGATCACTGAAATTGCATTGATTTAGCATGCAGTTTGTTTAATAGAAAGTAGCTATAATGTAGCAAGCTACTTTTGACAGATTTTTGTAACTTAGCTTGCTACATTTGTATGGGTGGTAGCTTCTGTGTAGTGAAGCTGAATTTATTGGAGAGTAGCTGGTAGCTTAGCTCACTACACATATCAAGTAGCTTGCCCATCACTGTATATTTGTATAATGTGGGTAAAGCAGTGAACTCCAATATGATGCCATTAGAAAAGGATCATCCAACATCATGGAAACCATCTGCTTAGATATGTATCTCTCCCTCACTGCAAACCTTGACTTCAGATACAGATAGAGTTGCTTCAAAGTGTATGTAAAATGTGATTTGATATTTATTTGTTTAACGTTGAGGTCCACTGTGGAAATAAGTATTCAACACTTTCAAGTGCCAATCGTTTTAGGTTTTGTAACCTTAACATGAAATATAATATGAATATAATATAGGATCTCCTAATATATCATATTTGAGGTTTATGGAAGCATGATGATGATGATGATATGAGATGACCAGATTCATTTTTTTTGGTCAATAACTACTAACTTACACTGGCCCAACCCTTCCAACATAATTGGAATCAAAGTTTAATCAAATCTAATAATTGAATCAGATTCATATAACCATTTGACCTGGTTCTTCGCTCTCAGTACACAATACAACAAGAAATGAAGATCACGTTTGTGTTTGCATGTGTTTGTGTCCCAGTAGACAAACAGACTGATTATAGCTCCGGGAAACAGAGACGTCATCAACAAACAGTTTCTCCTCCACGTTCGCTAGAAAGTAGCGCTGGGGAAAATACAATCCAGCTCTGCTATTGGTTGTTGCTTCAGTGCCGATGCCGCTCATTTCCATAAAGTGACAATTATTAAAGTTAAAATGAATCGTTTGGTGTGACTACACAGTAAGGCATAATACTAATAAAGAAAGTTGAGAAGATGGACTGCAATAATTTGAAATCTACAACACAGGATGTCCCAAGAAAAACACATCTCCACTCTTTTTTTTTACTGCCTCTGGTGGACGAAGGCAGTAAAGTTTCTTTGAGGCCAGCCTGTATCACTAAATGATATTCATGATTTGTGACAGGAAGAGATATATGAGAGGTATATACAGTGTGGTGGAGGGGGAGGAATGGAGATGGGTATGAACGACGTCATACTCTGGACTGACTGCATGGACAATTTTATGGACTTCGACTGAAGAGAACTTCTGGCTGTCCTTCTATCATGTGCACTTCTTATTAGGTTATGTATTGTTATATTATATTATATATTATAAATATTGTTATATTGGCCCCATGCAAAGTCAGCTTATGGCATAGAGTGCAAGTTAGTATCCTCTGAATGTGTGGTCCTGTCACAAACATTCATGATGGCTATAATGGGCTATATAAATTTGATTTAGATACAACAGTTGGGATGACTGGAAAATGCACTCCATTTATATTGCGTTTTGTTAGCCACTGCGGCCACACACAAAGCACATCACAGTTAACGTCTCATTCACTCCACATACCGTGAGATATGCAAAGCGGCGGCAAGCTTGTCAGAGCAGTTAGGGGTGGGGTAGTCTCGCACAGCCGGAAAGTCTGGGACAAAGCGTAACTGTGTCAAGAACTACATACTTTTCAGGAGGTCTTGATTGACATGCAAGCATGACCAATCACAGACCACACTGAAACAACAACAATTTACAACAATTGCTCAGTGGTAAAAAAAAGAGTTATATCGGCAGACTGAACCCATGGATGCAAATATAGGAGTAGACTTCATTCACCCCTTTCGTGCGGGAGCTACGTCTACATTTCTGTGAGTGACAATGCTGACAGCCAATGAGAACCGTGTCTTGAGTTTCTCAAGCTGCTGCACGGCTTAACTTGCTCTATCAAATGTTCAAGACAAGTCGTGTGGTGACGTAGTGTAAATGAATGGAAGAGGCTGAGACTAGGGTCTAGGTGTCTTGCTCCAGAAAATACACAATAATTATGTTGGGAGAGGAGGAATTGAACCAGAGCAGAGCCACTATGGTAAACTTTGACCTGAACATTTTGATCAATAACAAAACTGCTGTGTGTGTTGACCTCTGAAGGGGCATGCAGGCAGTCAATAACAGGAACTAAGTATCTGTATCCAATCCTTCAACAGAGCTGCTCTGTCGCATCATAAATTATCACATAAAAACGATGCAGATTGTATAACATTGCTTCCTTTATTTTAAATGCACGAATGTAAGGTTGATTAACTTGTGACATTAACTATCTACTAATTGTACAGTACAGTAGATTACAGCATTTTTTGCCATGCCCTGCAGATTTAATATTGCACTACCAATTTATGTAGTGACTGTAGCTGTGAGGTTTACATTTTTTGTTTATTTCCAGCAATCCGTTAACACGGGTGCAACACCACTTTCTCTGTCTCTCCTTTTCTCCTTTACCTGAGTTAGTATTATTCTTCAACTACCCAGGTGCCCAAGGGGCCTGCAGCTTGTGGCAGAAGCAGGTTGTTTGCTTGTGTTGTTTCCATGTGTTTTATAGTTCTGGCTGCAGGAAGTATCTCGCCTTGCAGAGAACAGAGACACCTTGAGCGAGACTGAACCCTAAACTGTTTCATTTTCACACATTGACTTATCACACACACACACACACACACTCACATGCAAGCATTCACACATGCACACGCACACACACACACACACATACATACACACACACTTTCACACATGCACACATGTACAGACACACATGCGTGTGCACACACAGAAACGTGTGCACACACATACACACACACACACACACACACATACACATATTGAATATTAATGGGCAGTCTCATACCAGTCGAGAGTGGGTAAATTGGCCAATGGGTCTTATCTACATTCCGCGCATCAATAATTACACATTACCTTGGGCACTCTTGCTCTTCCCTTTTTGCATGCAGACTTTCAAGCGAGATGTGTGTGTGTGTGTGTGTGTGTGTTAATAGCAAGGAGATTTACTGATTGTGGCTTTGGCACAAATGCTTTCTCTAGTCTCACTTTGTCAATGTTCGGCATCTTTCCTCATCTCGCTTGCTGTTCCTCTCGTTCAATTGCACACACACTTCCACACCCACACATACACACACACACACACACACACACAAACACTCTTGGCGCTTGGCTGATGACCTAAGTATCGGTGGATTATTGCCCCTTAAAATAGAATGGAAAGTGTCTCTGAATCTCTCCCCTCCCCTCTCTGTATTTCTCTTTCCTCTGTGTTTGAACTGAAGGCTGTCGAGGTGAGTGTCTCCTCCATGGGGAGGGACATTGGTGCTAGCGTGCATCACTGCCCTAATGGTGATGAATGCCCTGCCATTAGCATGGTCCACACGTAGCCAGCCTCCTTACCCCCAGCTAACCACTGCCGCTGCCTCACAGATCGCTGTGGGCTTATTTATTCACTCCCACTCCCTTGCATTCTCCTTGGTCTCCTTTTCTTTTGTGTATTATCTATAGCAATGGGTGATAGTAAATGCCTTGTTATTTATGTTTTCGGTTGTTTTGTCTTTGTGTGTTTGAGGCAAGCAGCAACCATTAAAGTCTGTCCATGAGGCTCATGGGGAAGAGACAGACGCCACCATTCAAGTCAAGTCAAGTCAAAGGGAAGAAATGTCATTTTAATTCCCATAATTCTAAGCCAATCCATTTTCCCTTTGTTTGGCTAGGATCTTCATATCATGTGGACTTTTTTCATGTGGAGATTTTGAATGTAAAATGATATCAATTACTTTCTTATGAAGGCCAGATTATTGAAATTGAAAATTAATTTAAAAATTAAGAGTAATTATCGTACTTACATGTGAACATACAAAACAACACAAAATACCCCTAAAGAGATAGTTTGGGGTTGTATGAGGTACTTATCTGGAGTCAGTGTATTACCTACAATAGAAGGCAATCGGCGCACCCCCAGTTTGGAGAAGCCGACAGCTGTACCAGCACAGACGCTAAACAATGTACTGCTGTGAACAAGGTCAGCAGCAAAACATATTTTAGCTGCCTAAATAAATTATATTCTCACCGCTTTACCTTGCCGTCAGACAATCCATTCCTTTGGCATTACATTTTCTCAACCGTACAGTATAACTTGTGCCACGCACTGTACTACGCCACCCGCAGATCAGCTGTTTGATAAGAAATTGCTGTTGTTATACGGTTGAGACGGCAAGGTAAAGTGGTGAGAATATTACTTATTACTTAAAGGTCCTGCAGACAACTGTTTTGCTTTAACGTGTCAATATGAAGTAAATGTTAATTGCACAGTGTAATGGCTACAGAATAACAACATCATCGGCGCTTAGAGGTACGATCTCCTGGGAAAAATGAAGGCTCCATTTACGGAACAAAGAAAATGCGTCAACCATTGCGCATGCAATTAAACCAGGAGGAATAGCGCTTTTGTTTACCTGGTAGCTTTCGATAGCTATTCCCATTATCTATCCCCAGTAGTGGAAATGGTCGACGGTGGAACAACCGAAGTAAAGCCAATCTGATGACACCACTTATATCTGCGTATGCTACGTTTTTGAGAATACTATCTGAATAAACCTCATGTTGCGACTCGCCAGGCGATCCAGTCAGGGTACCAACCCAGTTCGCTTTTCTCAAGAAGAGACACTAAAGAATTTAGTGTCTCCATTATACTCAAGGTTTTCCTCCTAATGGTTTCTTCTACTCCCCCCTCCACCCAAACCCTGCTGCCGATACATGTTCGTGCAAAGCAATACTCAAACTATGGTATTTGTTACAAACTGCAATCTCAGTCCTCCTGACATCTCCCTCCCACCTGGTGGGAGGGAGATGTGGATGCCTCCCACTGATCCTCCCACTTTATAAATATAGGCCTGGATGAGGCCTTCCCCCTTTCTCTCTTTGTCTCCATGTGTTGGTGCTCAACAGAGTTTGCCATGTGTGTTTTGACTCGCTTCATTGTAAGTATTATAATACAACCAAGTTTAGAGAGAAACTTTCGGTTTGATTTACTTTATGGATGATGCCTTAAGCATTTTTGATTTAGAATATTAATTGTATTTTATTTAATAGTATTTGTTGCATTTATCAGGCATGATTTACATTGTCCTTTTCTTTAGAACCATGGCACTTGGTAGCATCACTAAAACTCTGAGACAAATAAACTAAGGAAGCTCCACTCACCACACAGAGCCTGCCCTTTCACCTGAATCATCAGTTCCCCCTTTGCCATCAGTATCCTACACAATCCCAGATAACCCTCTCACAAGGCCCATCAGCCAAAGGGGACCCACAAGGCATAGGCACCCCCCTGACTACTATGGAGTTCATGCACCGCAACAAAGAACATCTACACAATCCCACAGCACACGCAGTGGTGCTCATAGCAAGAAGACCGGTCCAAAATCAGCTTCCTAGTCTTCCTTTAACCTCTCAAGTAAGTAGGCTTTCTAGACGCAGTAATACTTCTGTCTTCAGTGATCTCCAAGCCAGCCTCCTTGAGGAAAAGAAGAGGAAAGATGAGCTGGAGGAGTTAAAAAGACAACAAGAGGATGAGGAGCTTGACACAGAATGTGCATTGATAGACAAGGAAGCTAGAGATGCTCAGCAAAGACAACAGAATGCACAAAAGAAGAGAGAGAAGATCGTCAGACAGCTTGCAACAAAGCGACACATCCGCATTAAGGAGCACGAGCTGGAGTCAACCCAGCTTGTTTCAAGTTTCATCAGAGAATATGGGCCCTATTTTGCCGGTCTGAAACGCAAGTATGAAACGCAAAGCGCAAGTGGCTTTGTGGGCGGAACCTGGGCGCTGTTGCTATTATGCCGGCGGGATAAATGACGCTTGCGCCCAGCGCAAATCTAAAATGGGTTGGTCTGAAGTAGCTACATTAGTCATAGGTGTGGTTTGGGCGTAACGTGCAATAAACCAATCAGAGCGTCGGCTCACATTCCCTTTAAATGCAGGCGCGCTTGTTCCATGGCGAGCACATCGCGCATCGCCACTACTGGACCCAGACGTGTCCAATCCCGCCGTAGCGCGCGCATGCCCATCAGAGGGAAAAATAATTAGTTCTTCTGTTTAAATCTTTTCAGCTTTTCATTTTCCGTTGACAAAATGTAAATAAAGAAATGTCACAAAGACATACTTTCCGATGTTTTGGCCTCACTCTCACTGAATCACGAGGTTTTGAATGCATGATATATTTGCAATGTGGTCTAACATTAGACCGAGATTACTTTGCTTATAGACAGTGCTTGAAGTGGACAAAAATAAGTGCCGGTACTGCGTACGGCGGGGGGGGGGCGGGGGGCGCAATCATAACCCACCCCGGACCTACGACCGACGAGGGGGTGGGGGGGGCAGCCTGTGACAAGTGCCGGTACGCAAGAAAAAGTGCCGGTGCGTACCGGCCCACTTCAAGCACTGCTTACAGATGATGCAGCTCTTCTGTCAAATAAGCTGAAGCGCATTTTCAGTATGCCGAATGTTCTTTCAGTTACACCGCTTCGTGTTTCTGTGTGTTTTCAATTACATCCTGTCTTGCGACTATTGGTCAAACAGGTTAATTTGATCCATCATTACTATTAGCCTGAATATTTTTGGGTAACTGTGTACGCTAGATTTATGTCTATTTTTTCACATGTGGTAATATTTTTGCTTGTATGTATGGTTTGCAAAAATGGGAACTGCTTCCTTGTAGATGAGAGAAGCAAAGTGTATGCACGTTGTACACACACTACACTATGGCCAGGGACGGGCGGCCATAGGGAGGTTTGGGAGATTTCCCTAACGGCCGGACGATTTCAGGCCGAGCCGGCCGGCCGTAATTATTTTTTTATTTTATTTTGTATTTTGTGTATTATTATTTTTGGGCCGGTCCAGAGTTTTGGACAGCACCCCCCCCCCCCCCCCCCCCCCCGTCAACAATCGCGCATCCCCCCCCCCCTGATTATGGCCAAGCATGCGCCCTTAAAATAGCGTCTGAATAAGCGCCACTGACTTTAGACTCGGTTTTTCCTGGTCTGTGGCGCAATTGTTTTGTGAAAGTGCAGAATAGCACCAGGGAACGTTTGCGCCGGGACACGCCTCCTGTTTCCGCTGAACCGCCCCCGGAGCGCAACTTCATTCCCCAAGTGAAGGACTTGCGCCTTGCGAGGGAAAATTCCAATGTGCGTCGGGTGCAAAATAGGAATTGCACAAGCGCCAGTGTACAAAGTCAATTGCGCTGAGTGCATGATAGGGCCCTATCTCTCAGATGATCACCCTGCTGCAGCTTCTGCACCAACTTCCCCATCTCTTCAAGATCATGTAGTGTGTTCTTTGAGGAAGAAGGCCGCCGACACAGGATCGCTTTTAACTCACTTTATTTGTTTAGATTTAGGTATATTATCTATGAAGCAAAAGGAGAGGTATTGTAAAATTCACGTGCGTGGAGCGACCCTTAGCTGTATATCTGTCCAGATACGCTGCCTGGGGGGTTTCTCCCCTTCCCCCGGATGTGTGGTTTGGTAGTGCCTGGGTAGGCGTGGCCTCTATGACGCATACTATGCTCTGATTGGCTAGTGTTTAGCGCCCACCCCCAGTGTATTATGTGTGCTGCCATCTGGTGGCCAGGTGCGGTTAATACAACTTATATATTTATTTCTATTTCCTAGTGCCTATGTGTAGATATTACAAGCCTGTTGATACATATGTGCGGTTATACATTCGTCACAATCATGCAACTTCTGCTTCCTTTTATGGTCTTCCTCCCTCCAGAATATTTTCTCCTGCCCCCGTAAACATGAGATATGCTGAGTCCCAAGCTAATTCAACTCCCCCACTTTCACAAATTGTCTATCCCAGTGCCTCTCAGATTCATCCCATGCATCAGCCATTACAGCAAACCCTACCCTCTGTCCAGGCTACCACCTCTACTCTCCAGTCATACATTCCCCCGCTGCCTGGTGATGCCATACTACCATCTCTCTCTAACCACCATGTACCTCTAACTTTAAGCTTGGACCAAGCCCCGAATCAATCTGCATCCACGCTTGGCCCTGCGCAGCCCACCTTCATTTGGAGTTTACCACCTATGCAGACATTATCTCAGCCTCTATATTCTGTGCACGCGCAACCCCACACTGTTATGGATCTGGTCCTGGCCTCTGCTTATGGAATACCAAAGCCCTCAATCCCTGTTTTCAAGAGTGGTCGAGAAAGTGATTTTGCTCTGTTGAAAATGGCCTTAGATAACCTCCTTGACAACCACCCCCATCTTACTGAGCAATATAAATACCAGAACCTCTTAGAACATCTTCAACATCCAGGAGCTCACAAATTGGCCAGATCCTGCATGCATGACACAAGACCATATTCCACTGCCCTCCAAATGCTGCAGGAGAAGTATCGGTCAACCAAGACTGTTAGTTCAGAGGGAGATTGGAATAATATTGAATTCCCCTGTCATTCTTATTGGTGATGTTGAGGCCTTCAATGATTTCTCCCTCTCTATCCATGCTCTGGTGGGAATGCTGCTGTCACTAGAGGGCCCTACAGGGTCTGAATTAAAATGTGGCTCTCATGTGGATAAACTTCTCAGTAAACTCCCTGTACAGTACAGAGATGGATTTGTTGAACACTGTATTAACCGAGGCATTCTAACCGGACAGGCAACCAAAACGTATTCCCTCCTCGACCTTTCGACCTGGCTACAGTTGAAATCAAGGGCCAAACGCATATCAGAGAAGGCTGTGGAATTTCACAGACAAGAAAGACAGCAAACTGGGAAACGTCAGCCCTCCAGACAAGTCTCCTCTGTCTACTTGTCAACCTCTGATGAGAGTGGCACATCGAGGGCACACTCCAAGGAGAAGGTACATGCTAATGCTACTATTAAACCTTACTGCCCCTACTGTAACATTCGGGGCGACTTCCTTGGCGCATGTGTAGAGTTTAAAAAACTCTCCATATCTGATATTGAGAAATGGATCAGTGAGAAAGGGAGATGCACTAAATGTGGGAAAACACATAAAATGGACAAATGCACTTTGAAGAGGCCATGTAACGTTTGTAAGGAGATTCACTTAACCATTCTCCATGATCTCCATATAACTAAATTGGCCACTGTGATGTTTGCATCTCCCCCCCCCCCTCTGAGCTCCTCTATGTTGACAAACTTAATCGCTCTCATAAAGTAATGCTGAAGGTCGTGAATGTACTCATATATAACGGTGAGAAAACCCTTAAAACGCACACAGTTCTTGATGATGGTGCTGACAGGTATATCCTGCTTCCCCAAGCTGTACAACATTTGGGCCTTGTGTTGTGCTGTTCTTTGAGGAAGAAGGCCGCCGACACAGGATCGCTTTTAACTCACTTTATTTGTTTAGCTTTAGGTCTATTATCTATGAAGCAAATGGAGGGGTATGTATCATTCACGCGTGGAGCGACCCTTAGCCGGATATCCAAAAGATACGTGGCCTGTAGGGTTTCTGCCTTCCACCCGCTTGTGTGGTTTGGTAGTACCTGGGCAGGCGTGGCCTCTATGACGCATAATATGCTCTGATTGGCTAGTGTTGAGCGCCCGCCCCCAGTGTATTATGTGTGCTGCCATCTGGTGGCCTAGCCTGGCTCCGCCCACCTACGTACTTCCGCTCAAATTTCATTTCACTTCAGTACTAAGGTCTGGCGGTGCTACTATGTTAGAACGATTTCTTTTCCTTAAAATCTGTGTTCCAATCAGCGAACAGGAGGCGCGGCCTGAGAACAGTGACATAGAAGTCGTGCGCGAATTTCAGTTATTGAGCGTAAGTACGGAGGCGGGCGGAGGCTAATGCTAATGCTCACTGCATCTGCCGTTTGTATACTGCGCGCAACGTGGTTTCTGGCGCATGAAATACGTCACGACCAAACGTTAGCGATTGGTTAAGGCAGATCCAGAGTGGCACTGGGCAGAGCCAATAGGTTTTAAACTTCAACAGCACCCGCCTTCAAGTGAGACATTGTTTGTCTCTACAGCACTGCTAGACCTTTAGTATGAATGTAATGAGTACCAAGGTCTAGTTAGGACTAGGCTACTGGTGGCCAGGCGCAGTTAATGCAACGTATATATTTGTTTCTATTCCCTAGTGGCTATGTGTGGATATTACAGCCTGTTGATATATATACTGTTATTTATTCGTCACACTTGTCACTTGGCCTGAAACCATCTCCCTATGCACTGTAAGACATGATATAGTACAGTTGGAAGGGGCATCTGTGTCCTTTGAAATTCCCCCTCTTGACCAGCCAAATGAAAGTTATGTCATTAATCAAGCATTCACAGCAGATAACCTTGGGCTGCCACAGCACACATTGTCATGAACTTGGGGTTTTTGGGATGGGGTTTTGGCGCCACCTATTGGTGGTATGTGTGTGTTGTGTCTGCCCCTCCCTCTCGTGTTCCCCACTACCTGCTTCCCGGTATGTGCCTTCACCGGTGTGTAATGATTGTGGGCACAGGACTTGATTGAAAGATTGGTGAGGGGATTTAAGGGTGCTTGTGTGCTTCACTCTCAGTCTGTCCGTCTCCGTGTGTGCACGTGTGTTGCTTGTCAGTCTGTCGATCTGCCTTGGTAAAAGAAGTTTAGAGTTTCTCTGGTTATCTGCCTTCGGTGAAGTGCGTTTTGGTTTTCCGTTTTCTGAAAGTTGTTTTGTTTCTCTGCTCTGGAATTGAGCGGCCGTTGTTAATGGCCTTTTTTGTTCGCTCGTTTTTGATCGTGTTCCTTTGTTCCTGTAATATTGCTGAAGGCGCAATAAATACCTGCTACGTATTCTCTGCATCTGAGTCCTTTTCGTACCGCAACAACACATACCCTCTGAAGCAGCTACAAGAGTGATGTCACCATCTGAATGGTATACCATTACAGCCCATTGACCATGCATGTCCCCTTGTTCTTATTGGCTCAGACTATGCCCCTCTAATCAGCCACAGAAGAGATACAGATGGGGACCCCTGGTGGTCCACTGGCGGTACACACCAGGCTTGGATGGGCGCTCGAGGGACCAGCCAATTTAATCCACACCCAGCAAAATCTGTCCTGTACCTGCTTCAAAAGTGAACTGCTCAGGAATGTTGAAAGATTGTGGCAGATTGACACTCTACCCTATGTAAATGAAAAGACAGCCACAAGATCAAAACAGGATTGGCCCTTGATCTACTCAATTCTAAGACGGTGAGAGTAAATCTAGATGGTGTAATGTGCTATGCTACTCCATTACTTAGATCCCCTAATATGCCTGTCCTTAGAGCTCCAAGGGAAGCTGTCCTGCCCTGTCTCTGTGCCACAGAAAGACGCTTATCCAAGGATTCCAAACTGTCTGAAAAGTATGAAGAAGAACTGGATAAACTGGTGCAGTCTGGTTATGTTCAGCAAATTCCTACTGAGCAGATAGACCAACCTGAAGAAATTTGGTATTTCCCACATCATATCGTTGAACACAACAAACACAGTTGTATTTGACTGCTCCTTTGAGTATATGGAACAAAATCTGAACAGATGTCTTCTGCCTGGTCAAACACTTGGCCCTTCTCTGCTTGGGGTTCTCCTCAGATTCCGTCAACACCCCATTGCAATCTGTGGAGATATTAAAGCTATGTTCCATCAGGTGCACCTTCTGAATGAAGGCAAGTCTTTACTGCATTTTATATGGAGAGGGATGCAGCTAGAACAAGAGCCGAGTGTATGAATGGCAAGTCTTGCCTTTTGGAACAACCTGTAGCCAATGCTGCGCCATCTATTCAGTCAACAGACATGTCCAAGATCATTGTGATGGAAATGAGGAGGTTCTTTAATCTGTCAAACAATGTTTTTATGTATGAGACGGAGGTACTGGATTCTGCACGGTCGTCAAGCCATTCGCCAGCATCAACGACAATGTCAGGTCTGTCAGAAGTGGAGGGCTAAACCAGTTATTCACAAAATGGCAGACCTTCCTCCAGCTCGTGTTCGGTTCTCAAAGCCCCCATTCTGGTCCACAGGCATGGACTGTTTTGGGCCTTTCAAAGTGAGAATTGGTCGCCGCACAGATAAAAGGTGGGGCATACTCTTTAAATGCTTAACAACACGCTGTGTTGAGCTGCTTGACTGCATGGATGCAGATACATTTTTGATGGCCTTCAGAAGATTTGTCTCATGCAGAGGGAAACCCTTTGAACTTTTCTCTGATTGTGGAACACATTTCAGAGCAGGAGAGGCAGAGCTAAAAAACGCTTTCCAGGCTATGGCATCGGACCTGAAGCAGAAATTAGCTCATACACAGGTGAGATTTCAATGCAATCCTCCATCTGCCCTACATTTTGGTGGAAGCTGGGAACGTGAAATAAAATCAGTTAAAATGGCCCTTTATGTTGCATTGGGAAACCAAACAACAGACAGTCTTACACACTGTACTGGTTGAAGTTGAAGGCATCCTTAATTCAAAGCCCCTTGGATATGTCTCTTCTGACCTTGCTGACCCAGATCCAGTAACCCCAAATATGTTGCTGATGGGGCGGCTTGATTCTTTACTTCCTCAGGCCATCTACTGCTCAAGTGAACTCCTTGGCAGAAGGACATGGCGTCACAGTCAGATCTTGGCAGACCATTTCTGGACAGCATTCATTCGCCATTATCTCCCAACTCTTCAGACCAGGCAAAAATGGAAATCTGACAAGGAAAACTTGGATTCAGGTCAGGTTGTAATGATTGTTGACTCCTGCTCGAGCATCATGGCCTATTGGAATGATAACCAAAGTATACCCCGGGAAGAATGGAAAGGTTCGTAGTGCTAAGGTCAGTATTCAGGGACGAGAATACGTACGACCTGTTGCCAGACTAATCCCACTTCCTGAGATCACGGATTAACATAAATAAACATATTTGCTGCACAAATCCGTGGGCGGCTGTTACAAACTGCAATCTCAGTCCTCCTGGTGGGAGAGAGATGTGGACACCTCCCACTGAACCCTCCCACCAGGTGGGAGTGAGATGTGGACACCTCCCACTGATCCTCCCACTTTATAAATATAGGCCTGGATGAGGCCATCCCCCTTTCTCCCTTTGTCTCCATGTGTTGGTGCTCAACAGAGTTTGCCATGTGTGTTTTGACTCACTTCATTGTAAGTATTATAATACAACCAAGTTTAGAGAGAAACTTTCGGTTTGATTTACTTTATGGATGATGCCTTAAGCATTTTTGATTTAGAATATCCCCTCCCTGAGCTACTACCTTACCGTGGTGGAGGGGTTTGCGTGTCCCAATGACCCCCAGGAGCTCCGTTGTCGGGGGCTTTTATGCCCCTGGTAGGGTCACCCATGGCAAACAGGTCTGGGGGGAGGGGCCAGACAAAGGGTAGCTCAGAAAACCCCTTATGATGATACAAGTAAATGGTCTTTGCGTGTCCCTCGCCCGGACATGGGTCACCGCCCCCCCCCCCTGGAGCCAGGCCTGGGGGTGGGGCGAGCGCCTATACCCATGGTGCCCGGCCGGGCACAGCCCGAAGCAATGATGTGGGACCCCCTTCCCGCTGGCTCACCGCCAGCAGGAGGGGCCAAAGGGGTCGGGTGCAGTGTGAGCTGGGCGGCGGCCGAAGGCGGGGACCTTGGCGGTCCGATCCTCGGCTACAGAAGCTAGCTCTAGGGACGTGGAACGTCACCTCTCTGGTGGGGAAGGAGCCTGAGCTGGTGCGCGAGGTTGAGAAGTTCCGGCTAGATATAGTCGGCCTCACCTCGACGCATAGCAAGGGCTCTGGAACCAGTCTTCTCGAGAGGGGTTGGACTCTCTTCCACTCTGGAGTTGCCACTGGTGAGAGGCGCCAGGCAGGGGTGGCAATACTTATTGACCCCCGGCTAGGTGCCTGTATGTTGGAGTTCACCCCGGTAGACGAGAGGGTAGCCTCCCTCCACCTTCGGGTGTGGGGACGGATCCTGACTGTTGTTTGTGCCTATGGTCCAAACAGCGGTTCAGAGTATCCACCCTTTTTGGACTCCTTGGAGGGGGTGCTGGAAAGTGCTGCCTCTGGGGATTCCCTCGTTCTGCTGGGGGACTTCAACGCTCACATTGGCAGCGACAGTGAGACCTGGAGGGGTGTGATTGGGAGGAACGGCCCCCCCGATCTGAACCCAAGTGGTGTTCAGTTATTGGACTACTGTGCTCGTCACAGATTGTCCATAATGAACACCATGTTCAAGCATAAGGGTGTCCATATGTGCACTTGGCACCAGGACACCCTAGGCCGCAGTTCGATGATCGACTTTGTAGTCGTGTCGTCGGACTTGCGGCCGCATGTCTTGGACACTCGGGCGAAGAGAGGGGCAGAGCTGTCAACTGATCACCACCTGGTGGTGAGTTGGCTGCGATGGTGGGGGAGGATGCCGGTCAGACCTGGCAGACCCAAACGTATTGTGAGGGTCTGCTGGGAACGTCTGGCAGAGTCTCCTGTCAGAGAGAGCTTCAACTCCCACCTCTGGGAGAGCTTTGACCATGTACCGGGGGAGGCGGGGGACATTGAGTCTGAGTGGGCCATGTTCCACGCTTCCATTGTTAAGGCAGCCGACCAGAGCTGTGGCCGCAAGGTGGTCGGTGCCTGCCGTGGCGGCAATTCTCAAACCCGCTGGTGGACCCCGGCGGTGAGGGATGCCGTCAAACTGAAGAAGGAGTCCTATAGGACCTTTTTGGCCTGTGGGACTCCGGAGGCAGCAGGCAGGTCCCGGCAGGCCAAGCGGAGCGCAGCTGTGGCGGTTACTGAGGCAAAAACCTGGACATGGGAGGAGTTCGGTGAGGCCATGGAGAACGACTTCCGGACGGCTTCGAAGAGGTTCTGGACCACCATCCAGCATCTCAGGAGGGGGAAGCAGTGCATCGTCAACACTGTGTATGGTGGAGACGGTGCGCTGCTGACCTCAACTCGGGACGTTGTGGATCGGTGGAAGGAATACTTCGAAGACCTCCTCAATCCCACCGACATGCCTTCCGGTAAGGAAGCAGGGCCTGGGGACTCGGGTGTGGGCTCTCCTATCTCTGGGGCTGAGGTTGCCGAGGTGGTCAGGAAGCTCCTCGGTGGCAGGGCCCCGGGGGTGGATGAGGTCCGCCCGGAGTTCCTTAAGGCCCTGGATGTTGTGGGGCTGTCTTGGTTGACACGACTCTGCAGCATCGCGTGGACATCGGGGGCAGTGCCCCTGGATTGGCAGACTGGGGTGGTGGTCCCTCTTTTTAAGAAGGGGGACCGGAGGGTGTGTTCCAACTATAGGGGGATCACACTCCTCAGCCTTCCTGGTAAGGTCTATTCAGGGGTGCTGGAGAGGAGGGTCCGTCGGATAGTCGAACCTCGGATTCAGGAGGAGCAATGTGGTTTTCGTCCAGGCCGTGGAACAGTGGACCAGCTCTACACCCTCTGCAGGATCCTTGAGGGTGCATGGGAGTTTGCCCAACCAGTCCACATGTGCTTTGTGGACTTGGAGAATGCATTCGACCGTGTCCCTCGGGGAGTCCTGTGGGGGGTTCTCCGGGAGTACGGGCTAATATGGGCTGTCCGTTCCCTGTATGACCGGTGTCAGAGCTTGGTCCGCATTGCCGGTAATAAGTCGGACTTGTTTCCAGTGAGGGTTGGACTCCGCCAGGGCTGCCCTTTGTCACCGATCCTGTTCATAATTTTTATGGACAGGATTTCTAAGCACAGCCAGGGTGTTGAGGGGGTCCGGTTTGGTGACCTCAGGATTGGGTCTCTGCTTTTTGCGGATGATGTGGTCCTGTTGGCTTCATCAGACCGTGACCTCCAACCCTCGCTGGACCGGTTCACAGCCGAGTGTGAAGCGGCCGGGATGAGAATCAGCACCTCCAAATCCGAGTCCATGGTCCTCAACCGGAAAAGGGTGGAGTGCGCTCTCCGGGTCGGGGATGAGATCCTGCCCCAAGTGGAGGAGTTCAAGTACCTCGGGGTCTTGTTCACAAGTGAGGGGAGGATGGAGCGGGAGATCGACAGGCGATCGGTGCGGCGTCTGCAGTAATGCGGACTCTGCACGGATCCATCGTGGTGAAGAGGGAGCTGAGCCGTAAGGCAAAGCTCTCGATTTACCAGTCGATCTACGTTCCTGCCCTCACCTATGGTCATGAGCTTTGGGTAATGACCGAAAGAAAAAGATTGCGGGTACAAGCGGCCGAAATGAGCTTCCTCTGCAGGGTGGCTGGGCTCTCCCTTAGAGATAGGGTGAGAAGCTCGGTCATCCGGGAGGAGCTCGGAGTAGACCCGCTACTCCTCCGCGTTGAGAGGAGCCAGATGAGGTGGCTCGGAAATCTAGTTAGGATGCCTCCCTGGTGAGGTGTTCAGGGCATGTCCCACTGGTAGGAAACCCCGGGGAAGACCCAGGACATGCTGGAGAGACTATGTCTCTCGGCTGGCCTGGGAATGCCTCGGGATCCCCCAGGAAGAGCTGGACGAAGTAGCTGGGGAAAGGGAAGTCTGGGCTTCCCTGCTTATGCTACCCACACATCAGAAGACTTTGAAAAGACTTGGAAAAGACTCTTGGAAAACTATCAGCTCACACCTGCTCACATCTAAAGAGTGTTTAGAGTGTTTAGAGTTTTTAGTCACAGCCTAGTCTCAGACTGAGATTTTACAAAGACTGAATCTTGCAGGGTCACTATTTACAAGACTACAACTAGATTATTTTATTCATATTTCCCACCATGCAATTTTTTTCCCATCATGCCCTTAGTACAAACTGTCAGGTTTCCTGTTTCCGCTTTTGTCAGGGCTCATCTATTGGTTGTTGATTGTGTTACGTCACTGCGACTTGCGATAATATCAAACATGTTTGATATTATCGCAAGCCCAAGACCAGGAAAAGACTGACCTGAAACAGCGCTTTACTACGCGATTACTACCTTAAACTTAACGACCGAGATGACGGGAGCACGCTGTGACTCCAGTAAAACTCCGAGATTTACTAAAGACTTTCAGTTTTTAGTCTGGGACTGTGAAAATCTTTTGGTGTAAGCCCAGCATTAGGCTGCTGCCCCCGCGACCCAACCCCGGATAAGCAGCAGAAGATGGATGGATGGATTTAGAATATTAATTGTATTTTATTTAATAGTATTTGTTGCATTTATCAGGCATGATTTACATTGTCCTTTCTTTCCTTTAGAACCATGGTAATTGGTAGCATCACTAAAAAAAAACTCTGAGACAAATAAACTAAGGAAAAGCAACCTCTGTTTCCTTGTGGTTTGTGTGGCTCCAGTTGAACCAATCCACAACAGTATTACTATGCAATGCACATACGATGCATGCTTTTGCCTGTTCCCAAATAAAATGTTACTTTACGTCCTCAGTAAACATGCTTCTTTCTTTCTTATTTCTAAAGTGTTGATTGTTCTTTTGCTGAGATTTCCACAGATGCGCTTCTTGTGTTGTTTGTGGTTGCTAGGCTTTGAGGAAACGGAAAGCGATCCGGTTTGTCTTTGCAACAGCTGCGCAAAAATAATACCACTTTGAAACGCTAGGGTGGGAAAAGTTGAAAATGTGTCAGTCCCTTTAAACTGATATAGATTGTTTTAGGTGTCCTTTTTTTAGGCGGCTAAAATACATGTTGCTGCTGGCCCCATTCACAGCAGTACATTGCTTAGTGTCTGTGCAGGTACAGCTGTCTACTTCTCCAAACTGGGAGAGTTCCGACCGCCTTCTACTCTAGGTAATACACTGACTATAGATAAGTACCTCGTACAAGCCCACTTCAAAAAATCCAAACTATCCCTTTAATGCTGTGCATAAAGGGTGTTTATTCACAATTTGTTCATCTAGTTCATACAGTTCATTGAACTTGTACTTATTATTCATTTAATTCATATTATTCAAATAAACAATCAAAATAAATGGCAGCCATAAATCAATCTAGCAACAACTGATCATGTTATTAACATTAAACAGAAATGGCCTGATGTATAAATACATGACACAATACACAAGCAACAAATGGTCGTGTTTTTTTTACATTCAACAAAAGTCCAAGCACATCTTCTCGAAAACACTCCATCAAATAATCGTACATACAGGCACAATTTTGCTACATCGCTGTGGTCTGTTGACTCGCAGCAAAGTTAATACATCTGTTGCAAGAGCTTTGACTCATCTGATCATTGTGTCGGACATTGGTATTTTTAGACAAAATTTTGTTCTTCTCCACCTTATCGGTCACTACATCTTCAAGGCTTGCATGCAGTTTTCACTGTTTCAGAATGTTGTTGTTTTTTTAACCAAGAATCTACGCAACACTAAGAAGCCCCTCTGGGGTCACATGGTATAACAAAACTTGATATGTGAATCTGTGTGCATGGTTTTGTAAATCCGTGTCCGTAATTAAGGAATACGTAGTTAAGGAAGTGGATGAATGGAGGTAATTGTATGTGTGTGACAGTGCATGTTATGGTTGATTGCGATTTGGGTTGAGTTTACAGACCCCATTGGAAAACAGTTGGAGTTGCTTTATGTTATGCTGCAACTCTATCAGAAAATAGCACATGAGAAGGCGCTAAAATTATTGTAAAGCAAACGTAACTGTACAGTCATGGGGGAATGCATGCATGTGTGTATGAATGGTCCACTCCATTCCCTGCTGTGTAGAACAAACCAAATCCAAGGGCACGGATTGTAGATCTGAGGGAACGGATTTACAAAACGGATTGTGAATCCGAGGGCACAAATTTCAAATCCGTTCTTCTTGGCTGTCCATCTGTCATGTGCACTTCTTATTAGGCTATGCTATGTTGTTATATTCTATTATATATTATATATACTGTTATATTGGCCCCATGCAAAGTCAGCTAATGGCTTAGAGTGCAAGTGAGTATCCTCTGAATGTGTGGTCTTGTCACAAACATATTTTTTTCTATCACGTGACCCCAGACGGGCTCCGTACAACACGGAGAGAGGCTATGGTACTCCTCTCTTGTTCTGAACAGGACCGGGCTATTATATCTACCCTCTGTTGGTAATTCACAGAGAGGCTCTGCACTTTTATTTGATTAGCATCTTAACCCATCTGATATGTTCCATTGAAGTTCGAGTGATATGTGATGCAGTATCTTCTCAGATTGTATTATTTGGGGGAAAATTGACTCTGATTATTTTTATTGTAATAAATGTGGCACACAAGCCGCCAATTGAATAGGTCTAAAATCGTCCTGCTCACATGCCAGTTTACATTGGCATGGACCTCCTCATCTCAGATTACCCAGCAACCCCACCACCCAGCATACCCATCACCCTGCAGACCCACCACCCAGCAACCCCACCACCCATCAACCCCACCAACCAGCAGACCCACTACCCAACAGACCCAACACCCAGCAGACCCACCACCAGCAAACATGGTGAAATAATTTACCAAATTAGATAACTAACACTACAAATACCCCAAAAATCTTCATTTTGGTATAATTTCATTGCATTTTCCCCTTCAGCACTTAGAGATAAATGGCACGTAGCAATAGCAGTATTAGCTGGTTTCAAAGACAACCATGTACTTGCTCATTTGCCCTCAGAGTCCCTGCAAAATGCAGACCTTCAGATCTTCATCTTGGGAAGTTTTTTTGTGATGGCTCAGTGATTTCCATATTTGTATTGTTTGCCATGTTAAAAGCCATGTTCCAAAATACTGTATATTAGTAATAAGAATGCTGCTGTGATAATCTGATACATGCCACGAAGGCCTGTTGCTCTGTCTACAATAACATCATGCTTTCTTGATATTACTTTTGCATATATATGTCATAATTTGACTAAACAGTACAATATTTCAGCTGTCTTTTATGTGTCTATTTTTGTATCCCTTTGGGAAGCCTAAATGTGTTCTTTATCAATTTTTTTTATAGCTACAAAAAAGAAAGCTACTTTTTCTGATGATGACGATGACTAGGGTGACCAGACGTCCTCTTTTGCCCGGACATGTCCTCTTTTTGAGACCTAAAAAAATGTCCGGGCGGATTTTCGAAATCGTCCAGGATTTTTTTGTCAAACATCGGAATTTCCATTGCGTTCGCTGACCAAGTAGTCCCGCCCCCCCCCCTACTCAGTTCTGTTGGCTTTGCTTTGAGTGGCAGTGAGTAGGGGGAGTTACCTGCGTAGGCTCTGACTGGAGAGCTGCCATCATTGGTCGATAGCCTTTTCTGTGACCTTTTAATTGGTCAGTCTGCACCTCAGTGGCGCGAGCAGCTTCCTGGTTTATCAAAGAGAGCGCATGTACCGGCGGCATCTCTGCAGCTATGCCGAAACGTAAATGCAAGTTCACGGATTAACTAAAAAAGAAATATCCATGCTTTTGTCTTGGTCGCAATCCACACAAAGCTTTTTATTATTATAGGCACTTTTTATTATTTTTTTAGGTTATTGTTTTATAGGGACAAACATTGAAAACGTTTACTTTAGGCCTGTATTTTCTGTGCGTTTGCACTTTGAGGCATTGTTCTATTCTATTCTATTTTGTTAGTGTTGTTAAGGGCCAATAAAGCTCATTTTCATATCTAGTCCCCATGACTGTGGACACATTTGTATGTGAACATCTATATGATACACAAACTCATAAATGGTCACCCTAACGATGACGATGATGATGATGATGATGATGATGATGATGATAAAGGGAAAGAGAAAGAGAAAGAGGAGGAATAAGTTGAATAGAGAGTTGAATAAAATGCCGAGCAGGATAGAAAGTAGTTTAAAATGAGAGAGGGGAGGAAGGGAGCTTGATGGATGATTGGTCGCTATGATAAATAGTTGAGGGAAGAGGACATGTAGAGGAAAGAGAACAGTAGAGCGAACAGCATGCTGGTGCGCCGGCGTTCATTATCCTACCATCTATGAGTGAACTAGTTAATTGTAGCTATAGCTAGCATGGTGCTAATGCTGCTAACTTGGAAACACTGGACAGGAATTTAACTTTCTGAACCCCAGAATATTTGCTTCTCTGAAACCGTATTATTAATCTCTTTTTGTCTTCTGTCTGTCTCTCTCTGTCTCTGTCTCTCTCTCTGTCTCTGTCTGTCACTCTGTCTGTCTGTGTCTCTCTGTCTCAACACCTCCAGTCTCATCTTCATTCCCCAGTGTTGAGACCCCAGGGTTGCAGTGCACTTCTGCGCTCGGCAGCCAGTGGATATCCTCAGGTGCCCGTTAATTACAGACACACCGGGGTCCCAGGGCCCCTGCTCACTTCACTAAAAAAGAAACCTAGAGAGAGAGACAGACAGACAGACAGACATGAGAAGATAAGATTAGACTACCATGACGATAATTATTATGCCTCCCTCTGCCCATAAAACGCCACAGACAACCAGACATATGTGCTCCATATATGCTGAACGCTAATCATTTCACAGACATGTTTGGAAATAAGGTTTTCATGACTTACGTCACACAAAAGTGCCACTGTATCCACAACATAATCTGGGGTAGTTACTGAAGTGTAAAATATGTTTTCACAAAAATGTTATAAGCCAGAGGGTTCCAATTCCCATGTGTCTCAGCACCCCCAAACACCCCATGTTGTATTTTTAGGCAGATGTGTGCACATGTGTCAGGCCATTAATTCCTGTAACTTTCACATTTTCTGATGACTAGCACATCTTCACACAGTGATATGGTTTCCATGGTTTTTTCACTGTCAAACACAAAGTTAGTTAGACAATTAGCATTGTTGAATGGGAAATTGTACTAGGTACCTAGTACTAAGTACTAGGAACAAAGATGGGGAGGGCACAATTACTTTAATCCTTACATTGTCAATCTGTTTTTACCATCACATTGCATGTTTAATGTTTATCTGCTTGCATATGTCACAAGCTGAGAAACAGTTCTAAAGGACTCAAATTCATGACTCCGATGATGAGGTAATCAAAAAAAAGTATTTATTTTCCAAGGAACAAATGAAAAGCACTCTGCAGGAGGATATCAAAACACAAACATCGCTCTCAAAGAGGATCAAAAATAATAACTCAAACTTGAACCTAACATGAAAATACCTAAACACTGGGTGGTCAATCTTGACATACACTGCAATGCATGGAACAAGACGAACTGACAAAGACAATTTAAACATGAGGTGAGTGAAAACAGATGAAACCAATCAGGGGCGGGGCAAACAATTATAAAGGCGGGAAAATACCACAAAGGGAGGAAGTCACGGTCTGAAACAAGAGGGCAAAGGTGAGTACAAAATAAAACAGGAAGTGCTCGAAACATAAGACACTGAACATGAACATGACTAAAATTAACACTTGATGAGACACAACAGTACCCCCCCCCCCTCTATGGCCGACTCCTGATGGCCCAGGAGCCTCTGGGTGGCGGGCATAAAAGTCCCTTATCAAGTTTTTGTCCACAATGAAATGTGATGGGATCCAGGAACCATAACCCTCTCAATACACCAAGAACTGTTTTCCACGGCCCACTGCCAGTAGCGTCTTAAATGTGTACACCGTGCCACCGCCAATGATCTGGGGGGGGGGGGGGGGGGGGGGGGCGGAGGCGGGCACCAGAGCATTTTCTTTGATTGGCTTAACCTTGCTGACATGAAATGTGGAGTGGACCTTTGATGACCTGGGTAGAGGCACAGAAACAGGGTTAATGACTTTTGAGATGGGAAATGAACCCACAAACCTGGGAGCCAACTTCTTGGAGTGCACATGAAGAGTTAAGTCTTTAGGTGCCAGCCACACCCTCTGGCATGTATGTATATGTATGTATGTATATGTGTCTGTCCGCTGCCACCTTCATCTGGGCCGAGCTCAGCAGGAGTATCCGCTGAGCACCAGCCCAAATCCGGCGACAGCGTCTGACGATGGCATGAGCCGAGGGAACCGCAACCTCATTCTCAGGGAACAGGGGGGGCTGGTAGCCATTGGCACACAGGAAGGGTGAAAGGCCTGTGGCAGCTGAGGGAAGGGTGTTGTGGGCGTATTTCACCCAGGTGAGGTGGTCACTCCAAGTGGCTTGGTTCTGGTAGACAAGGCATCGAAGGCACGTTTCGAGCTCCTGGTTGAGGCGTTCAGTCTGACCATTAGACTGTGGGTGGTACCCGGAGGACAGGCTGCAGTCCTCTGTCTGAAACAATGTCACTGGGAAAACCATGGATCCTGAAGACCATGACTTCTACCATCTCCTTAGCAGAAGGTAACTTAACAAGTGGGATGAAATATGCCATTTTAGAAAAACGGTCGACCACCATCAGGATAGTGGTGTTACCTTTTGATGGTGGTAGTCCGGTCACAAAGTCCATGGAGATGTGGGACCATGGCCGTTTAGGAACAGGCAGTGGGTGAAGCAAGCCCATTTGAACAAGGAGGCAAGGTTTTATTCCGGGCACACACTGGACAGGCCGCCACATACTCGGATACGTCTCTTTCCATGGCTGGCCACCAGAACCGCCGCTTGATGACATACATTATTCGTTTGACACCTGGATGGCATGGGTGAGCCCAGTGGATTACTTTGGAACATAATGACACCGGGACAAACAAATAATTACTTGGACACCCAGTAGGTGCTGGGTGTTCAAGTAATGGACAGGCTAATGTCGTTTGTCACGACATTAGCCTGCTTCACATCAGATTCTATCTGCCATGACACTGCTCCAACCACACGTTTCAGTGGAAGGATTGTTTTGGGTTCTTTGGCAAAAGGTTCAGGGTCATGAAGGCGGAACAGACAAATGTCTGAAATACTGCCGGAGCATTGCAAAGTCCGAAAGGCATCACTTGTAATGTCCACTAGGAATGTTACAACCAGTCTTCCATTCATCTCCTTTTCTAATTCTGATGAGATTATGGGCATTCCGGAGATCCAGTTTAGTGAATACCTTGGCTGTTTGGAGCAGTTCAAAGGCAGATGAGATCAGTGGGAGACAGAGATGGAAATTAACTTTTTTGCCCACCAGCCACTGTGGCTGGTATATTTAAAAATCTACCAGCCACTCATCTTTTTTACCAGCCACTTTTTATACGCTATATTTTTTTGATATATGCATACATTTTAAACAATATAATAGTAACAATAGATAAGAAGTGTTTTTCATACATATCATTTTTTCCATCAGAAGTGATTTTTACTGTAAGTAGGTGCTACCAAGGAACTGAGTTGAAAATGTTACACTCTTACCGCATATGATAAACAATACACAGGTATCTGCCATGTTAAGTCATGTTTATTTCAAAGGTGTTACGATGACAAGTTTGGGGATAATTCATCTATACAAAGTATTTTCAATAAAAAACTAATTGACATATTAACAATAACATTAATAACAACATGCATGGCTACACCATCATAAGTCAATAGGAACATTTGTTTTTTCAGTGCACTGAAATGCAACAGATGTATCCTCTCGGTATAGGATGACTCATACTCTGCCTATGCATTCAAAATTAAACATTTGAAAACAGACCATGAAGAAACAAGAACAAGAAACAATGACTTAATAAGTGCAAGACACATTGAAAAATGTCAGAATACAACTAGAGAAAGCAACATTGCTTTCTCTAGTAGTTATTTCTTTATATGTCAATAATAGGCTTTATGCCGAGCGTCACGTGACCAAACCGGAAAACAGGTCTCCTGACTTCCGCTTGCCGGAAAAGCTGGTAGCAGCGGTAGGAACTGACGGCGACAGCTATTGACTTGGCCTAGTTAGCCCTTTTTACTGTTGGCGTTTTATTTGATTTTAACATCTGAATGTTAGTGAGAAGAAAAGGATGAAATGAAAAAAAACAGAAAAAAAAACAGCGGTTAAAGCTAGCGAGTGAGTCCGGGAGAGGGCTACTCTCCTCGGACACATTACTCTGAAGCCCCGGTGACGGTCTGGAAGTGCGGATTAATAAATACAATTTTTTTAAAAACAGCGGTAAAAGCTAGCGTGTGTGTCCGGGAGAGGGCTACTCACCTCGGACACATTACTCTGAAGCCCCGGTGACGGTCTGGAAGTGCGGATTAATAAATAAAATAATGTGAGCGCGGTACAGCGGACCTGAACCGGTTGGGATGAGACCTGTTTCGCAGAATGCGGAAGTATGTTGCGCATAACCCCTATTAGCCTAGCATACTATACCGAATGTTGATACCGGCATATTATCTCTATGGTTACCGGTATATTATCCCGGATGTTGACAGTCGCAGTTCAGCAAAAGAGGCGTTGAAGAAGAAGGGGGCCGTATGACGAATGTATTAAATATGCAAATTTGATCGGACCTGACTGGAAAGTATTACCCGACACAGTGGCGGGTGAAGTGACACAATTCACCGCCACCATACAAATCCACCCGCAAATGGCGTGTGGCGGGTGTTAATTTCCATCCCTGGTGGGAGAGGGTAACGGTTATGGCATTTAGGGGCTATAGTCCATGCATGGTCTTAACAAACCATCCTTACTCACGAAAAAGAAGCCTGCACCAGCTAGAGAGGAGGATGGATGGATTATTCCAGCCTTGAGCGAGGAGGTGATGTATTCGTCCATGGCCGCTCTCTCCGGCCCAGAGATGGAGTAGAGGCGCCCCTTAGGAATGGGCGTGCCAGGTAGCAGGTCAATGGTACAATCAAAAAGTCAATGAGGAGGACATGGCTTTTGTCTTGTTAAAAACTTATTTTAAGTCCCGATAACATGAAGGCACTTTTGATAAGGGGTAATGGAGTCATTGTCAAAGCTTAATTCTATCTTCAGCAACTCTGAAATGTTATTCTGTATCACACAATTCACTTTACATGAGTGTTCACGGCCCTCTCCCCACCCCTTAATTTTGCGAGTGCCAATCAATGTGAGGATTATGCTTTTTAAGCTATGGAAATCCTCAAATCAGCGGATGCTGTTGTCTCCTATCGTTACCTGTATGGGTTTGGTACAATGAGTAACTCTGAACAATAAACGACCATCCAAGGCACTTGCATTAACAGGATTTGACAGAGGAACAGTCTTAATCTGGTTCTGTCGGGCTAGATCCCAGTCCATGAGGCTCTCATCTGCCCAAAAACCCCCAGAGTTATAGTCTGATCATTTATGGAGAGTTTTACCTGGGTCAAGAATCGAGGAGGAAAAGCAGAGGCAAACTGCTCACCAGCGCCCTCCTCCTGGCTGGTGAGCTCGATCTTTTCCTGGACAGGTGGCGAGTTGATGGCCCAGCTGTCCACAGTAGAAGCAGCAGCCCTCCTGTAGACGACGCCATCTCTCCTTTGAGGAGATCTTGGACCTCCCCAGCTGCATCGGCTCCTCTGATCCTTGTGGTGGCGCCGTCTTCCCAGAACCTGTCGACGTGGGGAACGAAGAGGTCTGTGAAGGTTGGATCGGTTGGACCAGGTAGGAACTGCACTACCGTTGCCGCTCTCTTCCCCTCTCTTGGAGTCTGTTATCCACAAAAATTGACATGGCTATGATGGCGTCTAGATCCTGGGTGATTATGGGTTCTGAGAGTCCATTCATGAAAGCGTCTATTAAAGTTGGTGTGTTCCACCCGCTATCTGCGGCTACTGTGCAAAACGACTTGGCGATAGCACTGCTTTATCTGCATGAGGGCACGAGAGGCTTCTCTGGCAGGTGAGGAGTGATCAAATATTTTGCTCATGGCATCTTGAAATACTGTGTGTGACTGGCAGCTGTTCTCTGGACCATTCAGCAGTGGCCCAAGCAGCAGCTCTGGCAGTTAAATGAGACAATAAATGCCACTTTTGTTTGGTCTGACACAAAAGCTAATGGGTTGTGCTTGAAGTAGGGTTGAAACTCCTTCTGACGCTCTGTGAGGTCCTTCATGCCATGGCCGATTGTGCTCAGCTTTGCCTCGTGCTGATGATCTTGGTGCCCTGCGCAGAGAGCGGTTTGGAGTTTCTTTGAGTCGGCTGAGTCCATACTTGGTCAGTTCGTGACACAACCTGAGACACAGTTCTAAAGGACTCAAATGCACGACTCTTATGATGACAAAAGTATTTATTTTCCAAGGAACAAACAAAAAGCGCTCTCCAGGAGGATATCAAACAACAAACAAAAGTCACTCTCAGGATCAAAAATAATAACTCAAACTTGAAACTAACATGAAAATACCTGCCCACTGGATGGTCACTCTTGACATACACTACAATGCACGGAACAAGACAAACTGACAAAGGGCGACAAGGACTATTTAAACATGAGGTGAGTGAAAACAGGTGAAACCAATCAGTGGTGGGGCAAACAATTATACAGGCAGGAAAATACCACAAAGGGAGGACGTCACGGTCTGAAACGAGAGGGCAAAGGTGAGTACAAAATATAACAGGAAGTGCTCGAAACATAAAACACTGAACATGAACATGACTAAAATTAACACACTTGACGAGACATAACAGCATATCTAAACTGTGAAACTACTCATCCTTTTGTCTTTCATCGACACTCGTGTGACTGACTGACAATGTTGACTGATTTTCATTTGAAGCCGTTATTTTGCTTTCTTTTTTTTAAATTTTGGATGAAAAAAAGTAGATGCCTTTTTGTCACACAGATTTACTGTCAAAACAGAAAGCGACCAAAATCATTGGATGAGTTTAATGTGATTCATGGGATCTTCAAAACCAGCTTACGACCTGTACGTTTTTAACTCATACAACTTAAAAAAAAGGGGGAGGGAATTTTTAGGGGATTGTTTTTTTATGTTTTTTTTTTTTTTTTGTGATTCGATGAATCTCCAGAAGGCTACTTGTTTGCCCAGCTTGTATTCTGGTTTTTATTTCATGGAGTAAGAAATATGTGTGGATGTGTTTGAAAATGCTCTGATCAGCACTGGAATCGCTTTGCGCCTGAACCAGGGTCACTGTTCACTGCTGACACATCACTACGGTCCTTGAAACATGAGATGTGTGTACGCGTGTGTCGTAATAGGTGTGTGATTCTGTCTGTGTTTCTCAGCTGTGTGTGTGAGTGAAAGTGTGCGCATGTGTGTGTGTGTGTGTTTGAGTGAAAGTGTGGGTGTGTGTGTGTGTTTGTGATTGAACCTCATTCCTTTAGAATTCCTTTGTGTGTGTAAGTATACATGACTACCTCAGTGGATATGCTGTGCATCTATATGTTTGTTCCAGTGGATATGTATTTTGCAAGTGTGTTTTATTTGACAGTTAAACTCACTCAGGATCGGGACAAATTGCCTTGAAATCTCCAGACATTGACCTTCCGCACAGTTTTTTTTCCAATGCAATATTTCTCATCTCCTCCTATTAATTTGTCAT